>JASAND010004179.1:0-31552 GCA_030248195.1 Trissonchulus latispiculum | reverse complement strand
TCAATTCTGACACTTCCAGTGTAAAATTCAACCCACTTTTTTAGTTAGTATAGACAAAAAACCCAAGATCTACGTAGCTTTTTTTGGGGATCTCATGTGCAGACGTTGAAAATGCTGCATCAACTGGCCAGGTTTCATAAAGTTTAACACATAAACAAAGACAATTTTTGAAAAAATGCTAAAAATGATGTAATTTGATAAAACTTATTATTCTATTGTGTAGAGAATGGTTTTTTACGTAGAATTGGCTGTTAAAATCCACAATTGTACCTGTATTGGGTCCTCCAGCTGCAAAATGGCACTTTTAAGGTTTTTAACCCCTGGCTAGCCAGGTAAGCAAAATTGTCCGAATCTGACCGCATAGGATGATGCAGCGTGCTCGATAGTACCGAGCTATAGTCTCTAATTGTTTGCGTGTTGAGTTGTTAAAAATTTTTTCAAAAAAATTTGGGTGGGTTTTTTTCCCCCCAAAGTGGGTTTTTTTCCCCGCCACGTTTGGCATTGTGCCAGACTAACGGTACAGCGGATCGGTCTAATTTTGGCTGTGTGCAAAGAGGAAGAGTTGCCATCATTGCAGATGTTTGCAAAACTTTTCTAGCCCAACCCAGTCAAAAGTTACATCGGTCCAAACTTTTGGTAAATTTTTGGATGGTTGAACCAAAAAGTAGTTGTCATTTTCAAAATGTCATAAAATAAGCAGGAGTGAACCAAATGACTTGATCTTTGCATACATAGGTTAGAAAGAGTCGCGCTTC
The DNA here is from genome assembly GCA_030248195.1 of Trissonchulus latispiculum. Taxonomy (NCBI): domain Eukaryota; kingdom Metazoa; phylum Nematoda; class Enoplea; order Enoplida; family Ironidae; genus Trissonchulus; species Trissonchulus latispiculum. The sequence goes on along the minus strand of JASAND010004179.1, from coordinate 30,797 downwards.
TTGCTGCTATGTTTTGGAGCTCATATCTCCAACCCATGACCCAGGAGGCGGGTGGGTTTTTTTCCCCCCAAAAAGGGGGTGGGTTTTTTTTCACCCCATGGCTATAAACATAGGCAAATTTTGGAAATTTTTGAAATTTGCTTAATTTCTGCAGTTTAAGCATCCTATCACATAGAAAACGTGTTTTTATTGCATTTAAAGCCAAACCCGACCTATTTTAGTGAAAAATTTAGCGGTTTTTGGCGAAATTTGAAAATTTGGCTTGAAATGGCACCATCTCAGATTTTGGCCACCTGGACCTCACATGGAAGGTCGAACCTAGGTAAACTCTATACCAAATTAATCAGGAGGCTCTACTGAGCTAAGAAATGCATGAATTTTTTCTTTGCTGCTAATGGTTAGAAAACATTTCATTTTGAAATTTGGATTTTTTTCCCCGCACATGGGTTTTTTCCCGCCGAGTCTAGGTCACCCCCAGGTCGCACCACAGGCACTAGAGCCAAATTGAATACACCATCGTGAAGTTCGAGACATATCCTCTGTGAAACTGTAATCCGTTTTGGGCTAAGTCTTTCCAGTAGTTCAGGGTGACCCCCCAAAGTTGACCCTGCCTGACCCCCATGTTGGGACCAAAAATTCCAAAATTTTCAAAGTCCCAAAAAATTTGCTGAGAAGCGGTTGGAGCTACAATAATACACCCTCTAGGGTAGTTTTGGACGCTCTTTAAGATAGGCTATTAAAATCCGATCTAGCTCATATGGGTGACTCACACTGGCGATGGGTTTTTTTCCCGCATATCGGTTTGGGTTTTTTCCCGCCGCGCTATATATACTGTATTTTTGGCATTTTAGCTCATTTTATTCCCCCCCCCCACCAGTGGGAGAGGCGTCCGCCCCTCCCCCCTCCCAAAAACTTCCAGCCCACCCTCAAAATTTTCGAAATTTTGGCTCAGCTCAAAATTAGGAAAAATTCGAAATATTTCGCAAAATTCCCATTTTTTCGAAAAAATGCCCAAATCGGTTTTTAATATTCCTAATTTTTGGTTGTAAATAGCGTCTTTATAGCAAAATCGCAAATTTTTTCTTAAAACTGAAGAAAAATTTTTTACCCCCTCAACCTTCCCCTCCCCAAATTCGATTTTTCCGGACCCCACCCCACCCCAAACCGGCTGACCCCACCTACCTGGCTTATCCCTTGGCAATTTTTTATGGGGGGGGGGCTTCATGGGGGGCCCCCCGAGAGTGGGGGGGGGGGGTATTTTAAAAAATTTTTCGAATTTTTGGGGGGTTTTTGCGTACTGACTGCTAAAAATCGCTAAAATGACTAATTTTAGGTGTTTTTTAAGCTAAAATAGCGAAAATCTAGTCAAAAATCCGAAAAACCGGAAAATTTTTGAAAATTTAGTGTAAAAATGGTAAAATTTGGCAATTTTTGGGGTTATGGGGGGAGGTCGGGATTTATGGGGGCTTTTCTGTGGGGGGGGGGCTCCTCGAATGGGGGGGGAGGTCGCCGAATAGGGGGCGGCCCCCACCCCCCCCCCCCCCCCCACTAGGGATAAGCCAGCCGACCCTAGGCTCCCCCCACCCCCAACTGTTTCTCAGGGTACACCTATGGAGGGGGGTGGGTCCGGAGCGGAGATATCGAGTTTGAGGGCTGGGTGGGGGAGGAGAGGAGGTTAAAATTTTTTCTGCAAAATTTTAAAAAAAATTTGCGATTTTGCTAAAAAAGCGTTATTTACAATCAAATATTATTAATATTACAACATAATTGGTATGTTTTCGAAAAAAATGGAATTTTTGTAAAACAAATTTCAAATTTTTTCCTAATTTTGAACATTTAGACTTTGGAGGGTGGGGTCTGGCAAATTTGGATGGGTGGGGTCTGGGATTTGGCCATTTGGGGTGAGGTTTGCGTCCAAAATTTCGAGGGTGGGGTCGGAACATGTTGAGGCAGGGGTCCCTTCCTCCCCCACCTGTCCCGTCCCCCAGGTACACCCATAGGTGTAATTGGGGGGGCAACCCCCCAGCCATAGGTGTGCCTGGGGGGGGGGGAACCCCTCCCATAAATGGAAAAGTGCCGACCCCACCCTCGAAATTTTGGATTCAGACCCCACAATAGTTTCCTTGGGGGGGGGGGGATTGGGGGGGGTATCCCCCCCAAAATTTTCGACCAACTTTACCCCCCCCCCCGATTCAGCTTTTCGTTAGCTCAGTATCAGTACAAGCTAGGGTTGTTACGATAAGAAATTGACCGGGCCGGGCCCAGGCCCGTCCTAAATTATCAGCCGGGCCGGGCCAGGCCCATGCCCGGCCCGGAGCCCAGTCAAAGCCCGGAGCCCGCTGCCAGGCTTGGCCAGGCCTGGTCCGCTCATTGGCCTGGCTGTAAACCTCCAGGCCCGATGAAAGGCCCGGATTCCACTTCAAAATTTAAGCCTAATCCCCCCCCAAAAGTTTCGACCAACTTTACCCCCCCCCCCCAGATTTTTTGACTTACCCTCCCCCAACTTTCGGCTACCCCCCCCCGAACCCCCCCAACGATTTTTGGACCCAAAAAGTTAGCTAAATTTGGCCTTAAAATGGTCATTTTTGAAAAACTTTTCTAACGCCTAAAACGTTACAAACAAGCCTTATTTTGATGAGAAAAGGGCTAAATTACAGAAAATTTTGCATTTTTTGGCCATTTTTCGAAATTTCTGAGGTCCAAATTCTGGGGGGCGGTCGGGGGGTACCCCCCATCACATTTCGGGGGTCAACCACCAAAATCCCAAGATTTATATATATACCCCCCTCGAGACCCTAAGTTCCAGGGAAACTATGGGCCCCACCCTCAGATGGCCAAATCACAGACCCCCCCCCCCCCAATTTGGCAGCCCCCACCCTCAAAATTTTGAAAATTTTGCCTCAAAATTAGGAAAAATTCGCAAGTTTTTTGGAAAAATTGGAAATTTTTTGCAAAAAATCCAAGTTTTTCGAATAAATGAGCAAAAATGAAGAAATATTTTTGGTTTTAGTTGGAAATAACGCTTTACGTGTTTATTTATTATTTAGAAATATATACACGTTTATAACGGTTTCAAGGACTTACAGACTTAATATTGACCTTATTCTGTATATATATACTTAGAAACATGTTGGCAATCAAGTTTTCGAGTTTAAAAACCAGTCTAGTGTTAAAATTATTTCATGATTTCATGTTTTTCGGCATCAGTAATGGCTAAAAATGCGATTTTTGGCATAAAAATTGAAAAATTTTGGGGGAGGTTTGAGGGGGGTTTGTGGGGGGGGTCTAAAAAGGGCCCCCCAAATTCCGGGTGAGGGAGGCCCCCACCCAAACTGTCAGTTCCACGACACCTAGGGGTATATACACCTAAGGGCGGGCTTTTTCCTCCCGGGGGGGGGGGGGGTGGGGCCCCCTGCGAACATTTTTACTGGGGGGGGGGGGTAGAAGCCCATAAAAAAATTTAACCTCCTCTCCTCCCCCACCCAGCCCTCAAACTCGATATCTCCGCTCCGGACCCACCCCACTCCATAGGTGTACCCTGAGAAAAAGTTGGGGGTGGGGGTAGCCTAGGGTAGGCTGGCTTATCCCTAGTGGGGGGGTGGGGGGGCCGCCCCCATTCGGCGACCTCCCCCCCCCCCATTTCGAGGTCCCCCCATAAATTTCGACCTCCCCCCATAACCCCCCGTAACCCAAAAAATTGCCAATTTTTACCATTTTTACACTACGTATATATATAAGTTTTCGAAAAAGTTTCCGGTTTCGCCGGATTTTTAACGAAATTTTCACTATTTTAGCGTAAAAAACACCTAAAATTAGTCATTTTTTAGCGATTTTTTGGCATTTTTTGCACAAAAAACGTAAAATATTGGGGAAATTTTTCCAAAAATATGCCCCCCATTTTTGGTGAGCCATGGGTGGGGGGAACTTCGAGCCCCCCACAACTTTTGGCCTAAAAATAAGCCAGCCCCCAGAAATTCGCCCCCCCCCCCCCAGACTTGGGTCGCCCCCCCCCGAAGTTCGGGCCTTCCCCCCCCCAGAACTCCTAAATGCCCGGAAAAATAGGGTTTTGAGGGTAAATTTTGAAAAAATTTTCCGGCTTCGCCGGATTTTTATAAATTTTTTTAAGCATTTTTAGCTATTTTTAAGCTTAAATTTAAGTTTAAAACAGTTAATTTTTGAGCTTAGCAGCAAAAAAATAGCTATTTTTAGGCTTTTTTTGAAAAATTTTTCTCCCCCAGAAATCGGAGCCCCCCCCAGACCTGGGGTGGGAACCCCCCCCTTTAGACTTCCCCCCCCCCCAGAAATTTTTGCCTAGGAAAACGCCAGAAGGGTATATATACAAGTAACAAAAATGCTCCGCACAAAGGGGATAATATGTGTGTTGGGCCTATGTCTGTCGTTTTATTTCCGGTTGAGAAAGCAAGTATATAAATCCGACACAGCAAGCTTGGGTGGGTGGTTCTATGGCGAAAGTTGTTCAGTTCGATGCGGGCCTTCATTTGACTCGAAATTTGACCACTTTTGAAAATTTTAATTTTTGACCCAAAATCGCCTAAGTCCCCACCCCGCACCCACCACAGCCCTCTACAGCCACTTTAGGTACGCACTTCTATGACAAAAATTGCTCAGTTCGATGCGGGCTTTCAATTGGTACCAAATTTGACCACTTTTGAAAATTTTTAATTTTTGACCCAAAATCGCCTAAGTCCCCACCCCCACCCTACCACAGCACTCTACAGCCACTTTGAGCATGCACTTCTATGACAAATGTTGCTCAGCTCGCTCAGGGCTTTCATTTGGTACCAAATTTGACCACTTTTGAAAAATTTTATTTTTGACCCAAAATCACCTAAGTCCCCACCCCACCCCACCACAGGCCTCTACAGCCACTTTAGGTACGCACTTCTATGACAAAAGTTGCTCAGTTCGATGCGGGCTTTCATTTGGTACCAAATTTGACCACTTTTGAAAATTTTAATTTTTGACCCAAAATCGCCTAAGTCCCCACCCCACCCCACCACAGGCCTCTACAGCCACTTTAGGTACGCACTTGTATGACAAAAGTTGCTCAGTTCGATGCGGGATTTCATTTGGTACCAAATTTGACCACTTTTGAAAAATTTTATTTTTGACCCAAAATCACCTAAGTTGCCACCCCCACCCGACCACACCCCTCGACAGCCACATTGAGCATGCAAATATATGACAAAACTTTTTAAGCTCACTTAGGGCTTTCATTTGGTACCAAATTTGACCACTTTTGAAAAATTTTATTTTTGACCACTTGACCCCCTACCCGATTTACCCTTCAAACGGCAAAGTGGAGCCAGTCCAGCAAAATGGGTGGGTCGGACGGCAAAACGGACACCGGAAATGAGCTGGGCGCACCAGAAAACCCCTATGGACAAAGTTTTGAGAGGCTATGCACAGTCCTATATGGTGTTCTTGGAAGTCGGTACCGACTTGACCCTCCCGACAGCAAAGTGGAACCAGCCCAGCAATATGGGTGGGTCCGACGGCAAAACTGCTTACGGGAATCAATTCGCCGTGCCAGAAAACCTTTGTATGAAAGAATTGAGCTTTCTAAGTTGAATACACAGCGAGAAATTTCGATTTTTCATTTTTCGAATTTTCACCATTTTTGACCGGCCACTGTGGTCGCATGGGAAGTGATAGAGAAACGAGACTTAGCTATTTAGTTAGTTCAATATATGTAGTTTCTGAATATAAAAACAAATCGGCTCCAGCTCTTAACGTTCGAGCTGCGCAGCGACCACAAAAATGGTCACTTTTCGCTCTGAGCCGACTTTGCGGCGCCGCTGCGGCGCTGTGGCGCACCTGCGGCGCAAAAAAAGTAGCGATTCTTAAATGGCGCATGGGGTACTACCAGACCCTATATATACCCGCTGCAGATTACGTGAAAGAGGCGGAAAGTCAGGACAATACGACCATTAAATAGGAGAAACCGAAAAAAAAACCTCGCCGCCATAACCGGTCCGGGGCGCAACTTTTTAACGGAAAGTGATACGGGGCTGAAACTTCGCACACATACTAAACTCGATGTGCTCTACAATTTGCGCATGAAATCTGCGCAGGATCTGCGCAGGATTTTGCGCAGCCTCTGCGCAGCTTATTTTACGGTGTCTCCAGGGACTTTTGACACATATTATAGGGGTCGCTGCCGCGACCCCTATGATACCATAGGTATCACGGAGATTTGGGGTGGGGAAGGCTCCCCCTAACATTTTCTGGGGGGCCCCCTCTGGCGACCCCCCCAACCCCCCCCCAGGACTCCCCCAACCCTCCCACAAAAAAATTTTCTATTTTTATGCCAAAAATCGTTTTTTCAGCTGTTTCTAATGCCAAACAACATTCAACCATGAAGTAATTTCATCATTAGACAGTAGTTCTAAACTCGAAAATTTGATTGCTAACATGTTTCCAAGTCTAAAATAAGGTCACTATTGAGTCAGAATGTCCATAGTACAATTAAAACCGTGTGTTTCTCGCAATAATAAACACTTTAAGACAAAAATTTGGACTTTTTTGAAAATTTTTGCAAAATTTACCCAAAAAATATCCAAATTCTGGCTATTTTTCGCGCCTTCGGCGCGACTACCCCCAGTCAGTGGTGTACCACCTGTTTGGGTTGGGGGGGGAGTAGAAGGTCCAAATTTGGCTCGGGGGACCCCACCCAAATCCGAAATTTGGGGGAGGGGGACCCCCCCTAAACTGTACCCAAGTTTTTTTGGCTAAAAATGCTCCTTTTTCGATGTACAGTACATTAAACATACTCAAAAGCTTCTGTCAATAGTTTTCGTATGCGAAAATAGGGCTTGAAAATTGACAAATTTGTGCTAAAATATGCCTAAATTAGCCCAGATTGTGGTTTATAATTGCGTATATTACCTTTTAATTGCTATAAATAACCATCTTTAGCTCTTTATATCTGATTTATAGCCATTTTTTCGAATTTTTTTCAAAAATTTTCAGAAATTGCAAAAAAATTTTTCAAAAATTTTGCATTTTTTACCTGGTTTGGACCCAATTTTAGGGGGGAGGGGGGTTTGAGCTCGGCTTGGGGGGGGAGTAGTTGAGGTCGGGTAGGGGGGGAGGGGGGTCTGGCCTCTCCGTTGGGGGGGGGGTCTCACAGGGGGCAAACTGTAGCCTGGTACACCTATGCCCCCAGTTGGGGGGGGGGGGGACGTACCCCCCCGAAAAAATTTTGGGGGAGGGTTGAAAAAAGGGCTGGGGGGGCTACCCACCCACCCCCCCTACCTTACACCCCACCCATAGTTTCCTGGAACTTTGGGTCTGGGGGGGGGAGGGGGTAAATCTTGGCTGACCTCCGAAATGTGATGGGGGTACCCCCCCCCCAACCCCCCCCCCCAGAATTCGGACCTCTGAAATTTCCAAAAATGGCCAAAAAATGCAAAATTTACTGTAATTTAGCCCTTTCGTCATCAAAATAAGGCTTGTTCTTAACGTTTTAGACGTTTCTGCACCGTTTTAAAGCGATTTTAGGTCAAAATTTTAGAAAAATTTTTCAAAAAAATGACCATTTTAAGGCCAAATTTAGTTAACTTTTTGGGTCGAAAAAACGTTGGGGTGTGGTTCTTCTGGGGGGGGGGGGGTGGTAGCCGAAAGTTGGGGGAGGGTAAGTCAAAAAATCTGGGAGGGGGTAGCCAAAAGTTGGGGGAGGGTAAGTCAAAAAATCTGGGGGGGGGGGTAAATTTGGTCGGAAAATGGAGGTGGGGGACACCCCCCCCAGCCCCCCCCCCAAAGGAAACTGTGTTTATATATATATATATATATATATATATATATATATATATATATATATATATATATATATATATATATATATATATATACCATCGTACTTGGCGTATATAGCCATGGGCAACCCACTTTTTCGGATTTTGGCTGGAACTTTTTTGTTATAAGGGCTAGCTGAGAACTCTATAACTTAGAACTTGAAATTTTGAACCCCCCAAAGGAAACTATGCTTACACCTATGGTATATATATATATACACCTTGTGCCTTGTCCGTCCATCCCCCATCTTAACTTTCTCAGTATTTCAAAAGTACAAGCCATGGACTAGCTACGTTTCAAGTTGACTCCTTATCAAAAGCAGACCAGCGGACAATTTCATAAAATGTTGCGGATTTGCAAGTGCGTGTTTGCTAGTACTCGCACTTGAAACCGGTTTACCGTCGCCGTGACACCATTATGACGCATATTTAGTGCGGAATAAATTATCAAAGAATTATCCTTATTTCGATACGATTTTTACTGTTCATCGCTCGCAGTATTCTGTGGATATACTTTGGGATTGGGACAATGGATTAAAAATTAGACAATTGGACGGTTGCTCCAAATCTCATTAAATCCTATTAAATTAATTTATAATTACGTTCCAATTAAGGCCAATGAAAAGTCAGTTAACTTTTAATAGCAGTCAGAAAGGATAAAATGAAACGGTAACCAGCTCTAATAACAGTATTTTAGTCAAATAGTCAACCAGAAAAGTTATTTATCACTCGTGCAAAAAGTATAATTTTTTATACGTACGGCTTGTCCTTGTCCTGTGGGAATACACATTTCGAAGACACATTTTGTCAATACCTTTGTATATGTATACATATGTACATTGATTGTGTTGCGCGAAAACGGTGTACACTTTCTTAGGGTGCGCGAAATCGTTGTACATTTTCCTGCTGCAATCAAGTTGCAATTGTAGCGGAAGTGTTGTAATATAGCAATTACCAACCACTTGCTTCTGGAACTGCGCCCAATAGATAACGCGCCTGGCCTAACAGAACCCAGTTCATGGGGAGCCTCGCCAGTAGGTCTCTCCTGTGGGTGTTAATCGTATGGTTGTGGTTAGTAAGGTAGTAATAAGTAAAGAATTAGAATAAGAAACTATAAATATAATGTTAGAACCACATTAACCATAAGATACCTGACCTATGGGGAGAAAAAATATGAAAAAACCCCAATGCCATAAAGTATTACCATAGATGTCGTAGTACCACAGTACAAACAGTAGCTGGCATTAACCAATGACTCGGCAAGCAGCACAGTTAAACTGGCCTATTATGCATAAGAGCACAGATGATAAAGCTCACAATAACCATAAATATAGATCCAACAAGATGGTAGGCATAGACTAGTAAATGGCAATTCAAAATTGAGCATAATAGTATTTTACACACCCATAATGGTAATAAGCTGCATAATAAGGAATACGGTACCAAAACACAAAACAACAAAAACACATGTAAAAAATAGCAAATAAACAGTGGGGCATTCCCGGTTAACAACATATATTACTACTAATAATGTACTCAAAACATTACTAGAAACTACATAGATAGACTAATGAAGTACGTAGTATGATACAGACTAATGTCATGTCTACCAGTAATGACCAATGTACAAGATATGTGCGTACATGGCAGAAATTATTGAGCACATAATAAAAGGCAAGTATCAAAAATAATATAAAACTATCAAATTGTCAAATAGAAACTCACGATCGTTGAATATATAATTACAGTTCAAATCCAGCTTGAGGGTTGAAGCCACCGTAACTGGACGGAAATTCCCAGAAGCAGAATGATTGACGGATTTGAAAAGTAAATGTCACAATTCGTGATGATGGTAAAGTTCACATATCGGAATAGATGGAAAGATTCACGGAATGAATTAAAGTCTCAGATCTTTGGCAAAAGCAAAGTGGAAAGTTATATACTGAGTCCACCAAGGGAGGAGCATGATAGATAAGATAGAATTGAGGAAAATCCTGGTGCATAGTACAGGGAAGTGGCGTACTGCCGGTTAAATAACTACAGTTCCCTGTACAAGATAGCTCGTTGATCGGGCGTGGATGTAGGCTTACCCTCCAATGGGCTCCAGCAGAGCATCGCCATTGCGGGAAAACAGACATCATCTTCGTGGCCAACAGGCTCCGTACCTGCGATGTGGACGCCATGACGCTCATATCCACGTAATGGTCGAGTAAACGGTCTGGCGGGCCTTCACGATGGAACGGAGGAGCGGGCCGGTCATCTTTATACCGTGTGGCCGCAACCCGAATTCGCCGCTTCACCAATTTCTTGAATTCGACCAAATCGTTATGATCCAAGGGTTCCCTCGTAAAGCGGTCCCGAAATAAGTCATCAGGGCCTGCTTGGGTGAACCAGAGAAATAGTTCCGTAAACATGCCTCCCTGGAAGTTCAGACCTTGCCATAACTCCAAGTTGTAAACCCAGGCACGGTCACCGGCTGGTGGAAGTTCTTCCTTATCGGTGACAGCAGTACCATCAGGTAGATCAGGCATGTTGAATAGAGTTGGGACCGGTTCCATTAGAACCGGTTGGAACCGGAACCGGAACCGGAACCGGAACCGAACCGGAAGGAATTTTAGAACCGGAACCGGAACCGGAACCGGTAGGATTCGGAACCGGCCGGTTCCACTCTTCAAAATGGACTTGAACTAATTTTTGCAGGAGTTTAAATTTTGCAAAAGCTGGAATTTGTGGTTGCCATTCATATTATCTTTTTCAAACTAGTGACTGAAATTGAAACTAAAGATCTAGTTTGAACTGAAACTAAACAAATTTAGACCTGAAGGCGAAATATGTAGGATGAGACAGATAATAATTAAGAATTTCAAACTAAACGTGAAATGAAGGTACAATTATTGCCACTGAAACTGAAGCTGAAAGTCCATAGAATAAATTTAGAGCCTAAACTGGAAACGACATAGATTCAGCTTCCACTGAAGGTGACACAAACTCCCCACATCCACATTACAGGTGATCGAGGCACGTTTCAGCTTTCGCTGAAGCCGAGGCATAGAATTAAGAGAAATTTCAAATATTTCTTTGACTCAACATTAGTGACATTATCCCATCTGAGTTAAGACAAAAATTAAATGTTAAACATACTTGAAAAATATTGCAAGGGAAAAAATCTACTTCCTTTATTCTGGAATTTCGTAATTTTTTGTTTTTATGCTTCTGATTTTTCAAATTTTGTTAAGTAATTTTATGTGTCTCACAAAATGCAGTTGTGAAAACGTCTCTAAATTAATTTTAACGAATTGTTGAAATTTTCTGTTCTAAAATTCCAATTGTAATTGATGAAAGACGGGCACTTTCGTTCAGACGTGAACGATACATCGCTGAATGAAAACTTTAACCAGCTTACATATCTGAATATTAACCTCATAGAACAGATGAGAGCCCGATGGAATGTAGTCGGAAATTGAGTATATCTTCTCAAAAAATTGGTAAATGGAAGGTGGTGTTGTCAGCAAGCAAGATAGAAGCAATATTTTTTAAAAAAGTAGTAAAGTCGTAAATTTTACAGGAGTAGAAAACTTCGAAATTTGAGTACTTAATTTCTCATTTTTAAGCTGTTGATATCTGAGACGAAAGTCAATCAAAGTTCAAGTAATGAACAGCCTGTTGAAGTAATCTGTTAGCTATTTTGTTTAATCAAGCGACTGTACATTTCTTCGTTAAATATAACTTTAATATATATGTTTTTCTTTCCAATTTGGCTTTCAGCTTTTAAATATTTTAAATGCATTTAAATTTTTTGGAAACTATTTGCTTCTTTAGAGACACTGTACTCTTTTTAAAGAAATAAAAAATTTAAGCTCCAGTATATCTCAATTCTCAGTAGGTACGTTTTACTGAAACGTTGTGCAGTTTTACAAGATTCTGTTCAGAAGGCGCTGTCTGCATGTAGATGCACAGTAGAATCTCACCGTTAATTATCGAAACAATTTGCTCGACCATACCAAAGTTTTAATTTGTTTACAAGTTTTAATGTATGTTGTGCATATAGTAACAGCATTTGTTATGGAGCAAACTCAAACTAAGGCAAAAACTTTAAAATTCAAAGTAAACAAAAACCCAGTTGGTTATTATCGCATTACCTATTCCAATTGTTTTGCAATATTGCTTTATAATTTTGATTGTATAACCCTTGCTGGGAGCCTCCATCCAATATGAAGTAATGTTAAAATGTAACTACGAATTTTGTACTTGGAACCGGGAACCGGAAGCTAGAACCGGAACCGGAACCGGAACCGGAACCGGTACTCTAGAACCGGAACCGGAACCGGTTTTGAAAATTGGAACCGGTCCCAACTCTAATGTTGAATCCGATACCAAAATAAGGATCCTCACGCGCCAAGCCATACAGGCTGCCCAGGGAGTCAACCAACTCCTGCTGCATTTCCTCCGAATAATAGAAGGAATGAAAGATGACAAGGCGCTGTGAAAGGAGGTCACATCCCATTCGCCAAAACATCAGCCATTCAGATGGATACGCTTCCATCCGTGCATTAACCAGATGTTCGATCTCATCGCCCGTGTAATGTGGATGCTGGAAAATTTCCACTTCAACTGCCTTGGCACGGCAAAAATACGTTTTGCGCGCCTGAAGCAGATGTTCCTTTGTGGCTAGGCGACGTTGACGAAGTTGATCGACGTCTAGATTCATGCCGCCAGGATGAGGAAACGTAGTGGGGAAGGGGAAGGACGGTCCCGAATAGAGGAAGAGAAACTGATGTGGTTCCATATCCCGAACTCCCTCCACGTTTGGGCGGTAGTATTGTTTCATGACTTGTTTGATAGTCGCCAGGCGAATGCGGTGGCGCTTAGCATGGTAAGGGATTGCATGCAATGCGTCCTTTTGGAGATTGTCCTTAATGTGTGGATAATTGTCCAATTCCGGAACGAAGGCTGCGATAACCTTCACCTCAGCCCATCGTTTAGACAGTTCGGCCTTAGAATATTCGTAGGCCGGACAGGAGACGCCGTCATCCCGCCGATACGGTTCAAACTTCACCCGACAGATGTGAAGTTTTCGCCGTTTCTGATCGAACCGATAATCGAAATCGTACGAAATATGTCCAGCGAATGGGTTAATCTCCCGCATTTGCCGGATAAATTCGTTCATGGGATGATCCGGAAGACCAGTGGCTGTAGTAATACACTGGTCCATCCAAGCGAGAACGGTATGTCGGAACAGACAGATCACTGGATGAACTTCACCATAACCCGGTGGAGATGGAATGTGGACTGGGTTCCAGCATTGGTCATGATTCTTCACATATGTATACGGTGGATCAGGCCACCGCGTAACATTCATAAGGTGCAGCTCTTCATCCGTAGGAAATTCCTGGACAAAAGGCTCAAACTGAGGGCGATCCGGCGATCGACCAGGAATAGTATCTATTCCAACCTCTTGGTGTGATAATGATGCATCACCAGAAGCACTCGAAAAGGAGGGAACGTATTTCGCGTAAAACCGTTGCGAAACTCGGGTGGGTTTGTTCGGATATAGGTCGTCTGACCTGAAGCGCGAACCCGCCTGCACGTAGGCAGAGAGTAGCCATGCCGAATTCTCGTTGGCCTGCTCTTAGAAGATGACGCTAAACGTGATTCAGCGCGATCGATCGTTCTATCCAGCGGCTGAGCTTCCGCAGAAGTTAGCGCGCCCTGGTGTAAATTAGTTGAAAGTTCTCGCTTCGAGGCTTCATGGGAGGTGCTAGGGCGGTCCTCTTCCCGAATCGGTAAGGAAGTAGGGGATGTGGGCCGCCACGGCCAAGGTAGCTGCTGAAGCGTCGTCGTCGAAATCGATGCTGGTGTTGTAACCAGCGAAGTAGTAGTCACCGTAATGGTAAGTTGACAATCCAAATTAGGGTCTATTGTGGTCGGAGTACTGCTCGTTAATAGATTTCCAGGTCCGGAAGACAGAGGCTCCAAAAGAACATCCGTCGACGCAGGATGCGAAACTCTCTTTTCGACAACATTGCTGTCCCTGCCACAAGAGGCACCACTGACGTCAGGTGGAACCACTGACGGATCGAATCAGCTGGAAATAATATGTCAGTAACCGCAGGCGAACTGCCGGAAGGAGGCCGGTGTAGGTTCTAGAATAATAGCCGAAACAGGTGAGTGTTCTAGAGAACCCACGGAGCTCCGGGTCACCAAGTCCAATCCTGCACCGTCAGCAGGTATCGGTCCCATGACTGCTGGGGTCACCGTCGTAACCACTGTCGTGCTAGACGCTACAGACGAAGGACCTGGTAACGCAAAGTCCTGTGCCGCAAATTGTTGATTCGACGACAAAAAGGCAAGAGAAGGACCGGAAGGGTGCCGTGGCCGAGGAGGGCCACCATAGGTCGCCATCACTTCAACCGGATCCAACCCTTGCGCCTCCATTTCCAGAATTACTTCCTCAATGAAAGCAATTTGCTCCGGTGGAAGGCGTCGCTCGCCCGAGACCCGGCTAAAATGAGTGTCCCCAGGTTGGAGTGGGTTGACCGAGTTCACATAGGGCAATACCCGATACTCCGCCATTCCGTCGTTTAGGTTCCGCCAAATAAAAGTAATGTCAGGCCAGACCGGGGGCTGATGACCAGGACCCACAAAAATTTCCCGGTAGACTTCGCGGTCGGTCGCGCTCGGAAAAAAATGTGTCCATGTCCAACTCTGTGTGGAAAGGCTAAGGAAGCGGGTAGCGAGCGAGTGTGGCAAACAAAGACTGTGTATATAATGCCTAAAGTTTGTGGGATCAAAAATTGTTGTAATTTGACAAATTTCGAAATATGTATAGGTGAGTGGTTGAAGCAGGAGCAGGGCCGAATCTGGAATCAGGGCTATCAAAAGTGGGTGGAAGCCTCCACCACTCGCTACGGTTGTAATACCATCCTTTTTACAGGCACGCCAATTAAGACTGACAAAAATTAAAAACTGCACTTTGTACAGGTAGTATAGAAAAGCAGAGCAGTTACAACAAACATCAGCTGCAGGGCTACATTTGATAAGCCAAAACGAGACTCAAACGATCATCACAGGAATGCGCCTAGAGTACACGACACATCAGAGTATGACACGCGGCAGGCATACGCCAGGCTGCAGCTATCCGATGCGAGCTATCCACTGACCCTCGTAATTTGCCCCCCTCCATGGACGAAAGAAATTAGCTAGGTATGCTTGGTATGCTTGAAAGGCTAAACACAATTTGAATACTCAGTTGGTTCAAAGTACGTCTTCAGCTTCAGCGTAAAGCAGTAAAGAGCATTTCCTTAATTTACTGGAGAGAATGCCTAGTGTCACACTCTTATTTATTATGTACTCTTGAAATGCTGACAAGACGAAGACTGCCGAAACAGGTAGATTGGTCTTGATTCTGTCTGCTGCACAAGCAAACTTTCAAGCAAACGATTGCTGAAACCAAATTTGAATAGTTTTATCAACATTAGAAAATGTATTGTCAATTTCTTAGTGCACAGTGCACACATTGATAATCTATTTCGAGCGTAGCAGCGCCATAACCAGGTCTGGCTGCACTCGAATGGCTTCAAATTCTGGCAAAGTTTCCAGTTTATCTAAATTTTTTGCGATCTTATTCAGATATTTGGAACGCAGCTCTCCCAAATCCAACAGGTGAGAAAACAGCAAAAATTCGCCCATATTTTCCACGTTGACTCTTTCGATTAGCTTGAGCTCTGATATTTGAAGCAAATCCGGGAGGTCGTAACGATGCGCCATTTGGGCCAATTCCTTCCAACAAGTCACCGACGAATCTTCCAACACTTTCACACTTCTAAAATAGAGATATTGCAGAAGTAGCTTGACCGGACCAGAGCAAAAATCTCTCAAATACAAAATTCCGGTCGATTTTTCCAGCATATCCGATTCAAAATGTTTCCACAAAACCGGACTTTTGAGTAGAGGGAATCGATGAGCGTATAGGATGACGTCATCCGAACACCGAATCCGGATACGGATACGCTGAACGAATTTCCCGGATTTTCCAAGCCAGACCACAGATTGATGTAAGGATCCGGTTTAGAGTTGGCTGCTGAATTTCTTACAAAAACTCGTAAAATACAACCGGATGTTGAGTGGAATAAGGAGGACGGATATTTGATCCTAAAATTGGCGGGAAAAGAGACGGACTTTTTGTCCAGTAGTGTATTGTTTGCAGGAAACGGGAATCGATCTGTGCTTACGTGAAACTCTTTGCTTGCAATGGAAAGAGCAGCGGCGCAGATGTCCCAGGTAGCCGGGTCGTGTGGCTTGGAAGAGGAAAAGCGAAGAGTGATGTTGTCCAGGTATGGGATGCTAATCCGGGCAACAATTGAGGGGCCCAACTGGCGAGTTTTGGTGTCTCCTTTGATCACAAAAAAGTCAACACAATACTTCTCTGACGCCATGTTCATGGACACGCTGGTAACACTGAAAAATAGAGTGTGAAAGTATAACCACATTGTGTTAAGTTTTTTGAGAGCGAGTTTGTGTGCCACTTTGATGACTGCATTAAAACACATATAACTGTACAAAATATAACTAAGCGAGTGAACAACACCCGTTTGGAACTAACAAAGGGGCGGTTTAAGAGAGTGTGGTCTATTCGAGGGGGAGAGGTCAGCCTATAGCACGCTTAGCATAGTTTTTGCTCTGATGACAGAGAGTCTGCCCTGCCTGTTGTCTCACTCTTAACATTATGTACTCTTGATTATAGGAATTACACATTTAGTTACTATCCTATAAAGCTGCAATATGTGAAAATAAGTGTAGGTACTGTTGCCAAAAGGCAACCTATGTTTGCGGGAACTGCGCTTGGCGTAGCTGAGAAAATGCTCAAATGTAAAGTTGCTAATAATCACAACTTTTCGTCAATTTCCATGGAACGAAGAGTGACTTCATAACTAAAACTAAGAGTACATAATATATACATAAGAGTGTGATAGCAGGCAAGCTCTCTGTTATCAGCTGTAGGTACATGCTATGTTCGCTAACGGCTGACCTCCCCACAAACGTGTATGTGCTCTTCAAAGAAATTCGCACGCTATCTTTATGTGTTAAAGCTCGAAAACACAACTACTCAGTTGGTTCAATGTGGGTCTGCTTCGAACATTAACACGTAAAGATAGCGTGCGAATTTCTTTGAAGAGCACATACACGTTTGTGGGGGGGTCAGCCGTTAGCGAACATAGCATGTACCTACAGCTGATAACAGAGAGCTTGCCTGCTATCACACTCTTATGTATTATGTACTCTTGCTAAAATTCGCCGGTAGCCTACCACAAGTAGCTCTCAAGGGTGTCAGTGGTTTTGTGAAAGGCTGGGATTGAAAAATTTAAATTAAAAGTAAATACCTGAAATGCTTTATTCTGACGATTTGCGTGTATTTTGCGGTTGCCATAGGGTTGCGGTAGCACGAAAACTTAAAACAGCAGAAATCTGAAAAGCGATGCTAAAATGTGTTAAACAATAACAATTGTTGCTTTAAAGTGTAAAAATCTGTTAAAAGGTCCAAACTGTTAGCAGCTGTAAAAATGATATGTAACTGACATTAGTTTAAAACCCTATGAATGAGTTAAAATGCTTCCAAGAGTTTTAGAAATATTAAACTAAACTACCATGTGGCATTAAAAATCCGTGAGCTGGATGCTGGATTTGGCATGCTTACGCTTTTTAAGAAATTAAGAACTTTTAAAAACGCATGTTGCATGTATTCAAAAAGCGTACAAACAAAGCAGTACAAAAAACTTGAACTGTTCAAATATTTATCTGAAAAAGTTAAAAGCCGCGTTTTGCGCCATCTGTTCTCTGTTTGGGAGAACGCTCTAGGAAATGTAATTCAAGGTTTTTAAACTCACGAAATGCGCCATAAAATTCCACACATTTTCAGCAGATACCTACTGCTAAACTACCACTCTTCAACTTCTATTATTCCTAGTTTCAAATTATTTGCAGGAAACACTTGAGATAAAGCAATATATAATCTCTTTCAAACTATCCTAAAGACGGAATTTTATACAATGTCTTACATAACGCTGTCTGTCGCCGACAGACAAATACACGAATTTGGTCCTCTTTTGTTGGTTTATGACACTGTTGGTAGAGTTGGGACCGGTTCCAATTTTCAAAACCGGTTCCGGTTCTAGAGTACCGGTTCCGGTTCCGGTTCCGGTTCCGGTTCTAGCTTCCGGTTCCCGGTTCCAAGTACAAAATTCGTAATTACATTTTAACATTATTTAATATTGGATGCAGGCCCCCAGCAAGGGTTATACAATCGAAATTATAAAGCAATACTGCAAAACAATTGGAATAGGTAATGCGATAATAACCAACTGGGTTAAACTTTTTTGTTTATTTTGAATTTTAAAGTTTTTGCCTTACCTTGAATTTGCTCCATTACAGATGCTGTTACTATATGCACAACATACACTAAAACTTGTAAAAAATTAAAACTTTAGTATGGTCGAGCAAATTGTTTCGATAATTCACGGTGAGATTCTACTGTGCATCTAAATGCAGACAGCGCCTTGTAATCAGACAGAATCTTGTAAACTGCACAACGTTTCAGTAAAACATGCTGAGAATTGAGATATACTGGAGCTTAAATTTTTATTTCTTTAAAAAGAGTACAGTGTCAGAAGCAAATTGTTTCCAAAACATTTAAATGCATTTAAAATATTTAAAGCTGAAAGCCAAATTGGAAAGAAGAACATAAAAAATTAAAGTTATATTTAACGAGGAAATGTACAGTCGCTTCATTACACAAAATAGCTAACAGATACTTCTACATGCTGTTCCATTATTTGAACTTTGATTGAATTTCGTCTCCGTTGCCGATAGCTTAAAAATAAGAAAATAAGTAGTCAACTTTCGAAGTTTTCTACTCCTCTAAAATTTACTAATTTTTTATAAAAATGTTGCTTAAATCTTGCGTGCTGACAACACCACCTTCCATTTACCAATTTTTTGAGAAGATATACTCAATTTCCGACTACATCCCATCGAGCTCTCATCTTTTCTATGAGGTTAAGGTTAATATTCAAATATGTAAGCTGGTTAAAGTTTTCATTCGGCGATGTATCGTTCACGTCTGAACGAAAGTGCCCGTCTTTCATCAATTACCATTGGAATTTTAGAACAGAAAACTTCAAAAATTCGTTAAAATTAATTTAGAGACATTTTCACAACTGCATTTTGTAATACACACAAAATTACTTAATAAAATTTGAAAAATCAGAAGCATGAAAACAAAAAATTACGAAATTTCTTCCGGAATAAAGGAAGTAGAAATTTTCCCTTACAGTACATGTTCCTAATTTTTCAAGTATGTTTAACATTTAATTTTTGTCTTAACAGACGGGATAATGTCACTAGTGTTGATTCAAAGAAACATTTGAAATTTCACTTAATTCTATGCCTCGGCTTCAGTGAAACCTGAAACGTTCCTCGATCGCCTGAAAAGGGGAAGCGGTGAGTTTGTGTCGCCTTCAGTGGAAGCTGAGGCTGTCGTTTTCAGTTTAGGGTCTAAATTTATTCTATGGAGTGTCAGCTTCAGTTTCAGTTCCAATAATTGTACCTTCATTTCACGTTTAGTTTGAAACTCTTAATTATTATCAGTCTCTTCCTACATATTTCGCCTTCAGGTCTAAGTTTGTTTAGTTTCAGTTCAAACTAGATTTTTAGTTTCAATTTCAGTCACTAGCTTGAAAAAGACAATATGAATGGCAACAGTGAATGGCAACCACAAAAACAAAATCCAGCTTTTGCAAAATTTAAACTCCTGCAAAAAAATAGTTCAAGTCCATTTTTTTAGAGTGGAACCGGCCGGTTCCAAATCCTACCGGTTCCGGTTCCGGTTCTAAAATTCCTTCCGGTTCGGTTCCGGTTCCGGTTCCAACCGGTTCTAGTGGAACCGGTCCCAACTCTAACTGTTGGGTCCGCCAAAAAGTATTCTGACAATC
Source organism: Trissonchulus latispiculum (assembly GCA_030248195.1). Lineage (NCBI taxonomy): Eukaryota > Metazoa > Nematoda > Enoplea > Enoplida > Ironidae > Trissonchulus > Trissonchulus latispiculum. The sequence continues at coordinate 10,993 of JASAND010004179.1, read as the reverse complement.
AAGTTTCGAGTCAATCACGTGCAGGATTTGACTGTTGTGAGTCAAACAGTTGAAAAACCCGGAAACTTCCGCATAATTTTTTCCAATTTAAAAATCTTTAACTATGTTAATGCGCTGCTCGCTCTCAACAACGTCACACTGAAACTGTTAAGTCTTTCAATTTTGACTTTTGCTCAATTCATAGATCAGTTTTCAGAGCACGAGTATTCTTATTTGTAGAATTATTTCCGGTCAGAAATCAATCAGATTGCAGGAAGAGGTCCGACTTGAGTGGGATCTAGAAATGAATGCTGTAAATGAAAAGAAGTACCCGTTTGGAAACATCAACCTATTATTAGCGTCCCCTTTCCAACGAAGGGTCCGCTACACAAAACTGTGATTCAGTCTCTCCACGCCCCTCCTTCGAAACGGGGACCTCTCTCTGCAATCTGACTGCATGTTGATGATCCTCTTTCCAAACTGGGATGCTTCCTGGTGCACTTGTCCTTTTCATATTGGCTTGACAGGTGAGCTTTTGCCTCTGCCATCCATATCAGAAAATTCACCAAATTTCAGGGTTTTCAAGTTTTACGTTTTTAAACATTTACTCCAAAACCAAGATGGGTATCAGCACATGAAGTCGGGGTCTATACTCCGAAATTAGCAAAAGTTGCGATTTTATAATTGTAGGGAAAACATTCAGAAAAAGACTGATTTTTAAGTTTTTGCGAACAATTGTTGAATAAATGTTAATAAAAAATAAACTGATTTTGACATTGAATATTTTAACCTGAAACTGACTATTTTTTCATTTTTCCTAATGTGCTACTCTTCGCTATCTATTTATCTATTTATAAGCAATTATATGCAACTAATTAGGGATGCACCTGGGCCTGGCGCCGGCCCCTGAACTCTGCTAAAAGTTTTACGTTTTTACTACAATTTTGCAACTTTTCACCCCAAAAATGAATATATAAGAACAAGAAAATAATCACTTGGCTGAACGAAAACTACATTAGTGTTTGTACCCGATTTTCGTGACCAGTTAAACCTTTCAGAAATTGAGCTATTTTTTGCCCTTAAGGTAACGGATCGGGCCCCCAATCTGGCCCCGGCCCCGGTCCTGACAGGGGCCGAGCTGGCCAAGGCCCCGGTGCATCTCTACAGCTAGCATAAATATATTGTCAAGACTTTCCTTAGCCAACTACAACCGAAGCACGAACCGGTTAAACGAATTTATTAAACAAACATGACAAGTACTCGAATCTTTGCAAATGTTAAAGCAACAAACATGGAAGAACAGTGCAGGGAAAAAACAGCATCTTGGAGTCAAAAATCAGACAGAAAATACAAAAGCACCCAATAGCATTAACCAAAATGGAATGGCAAACACAAACATATACAACAGATCAGAAAAACTAAGAAACGACCATCTGGCTTTTTCCTACAGCGATCGGGCGGGAGCTGGGTTTATTTTAGACGAAAAAATTGGGGGGATAAAATGGGCTAAAATGTCTAGGCATCCTAGAGTGAGTGGGGGGAAGCCCAGAAAGTGGGGGGAGGTGATCGAGTGGGGGGAACTAAAAAGCGGAGGGGCGCCCCACTAAAGTAAACTCAGTGGAGGTTCACCCTCCCGCAGAACACAAAAGTGTCCAGAAAAATAGGTTTCTGAGGACAAATTTTGAAAAACACGATGATTACAATATGTATATACTAGCTAACTAACAAAAGTCTCAGACATGAAATCAACCGGAAGCCGAGCCTTTTGTGACAAACAGCAATTCCATGAACAGATCCGGATCCGCACGAATGGCATCGAATTCTGGCAAACTTCTTAAGGCACCCAAGTCCTCAAAGATCATTTTCAGACATTTTCTCTTCAATTGTTGCAGTCCCAATAGATTCGCCAGCAGCAAACATTTTCCCATAGTCTGTTGAGTCACACGATTTTTCAACTTCACCTCAGCGATCTGAAGCAGCGAAGGAAGCTCATAGCGATGCGCTAGAAGGGCCAAATCGTGCCAGTGAACGGGGAACTTGTCGTTCAAAAATTCGACATCACCGCAGTAGAGATATTTCAGAAAGGCCTTGACAGAATTGCTGGGAAAATCTGACAAAGGAAGAATTCCAGTGGATTTTTCCGAAAAGTCAGATTCCAAATTTTTCCGTAAAACCGGACTTTTGATCAGTAGCAGTCTGTGAGCATAAAGGATGACATCATCCGAACACCGAATCCGGATATCACTGAACGGATTTTCTGGATTAGCCAGACCAGACCAAAGGTCAGCATATAGTTGAGAGGAAGAGGACAGGCCATCATTAGCCACCAACATTTGGCGTTTGGGTTCAGCAGGACTGTTTACTTTCTGGATGATTACCCGGTACAATAGAGGAGTACCAAAAGGAGCCGGCGAAAATTTCCCATGATTGAGCGTGTATTTGGCAGGAAAGCGAACATTCTTCTTATTCAAGAGCAACTCGATGAAACCAAATTGGGAATATTTCACAATGACATCCCACCTGGCAGTCGTTGCAGAGGGGTTGTCGCCGCTGTCAGTCGAGTCCGTATCTACGAAATGGACTGTCAGTTGACGAGCAAATCCATTATTCGAATTGCCGACGAATTGGATGACATTTTTGGGTCCAATCTGTTTCTGCTGACTCGACCCGCTGCCAGCAAGACAAATCAAATCGGCAACATAAATCTCTTCAGCCTCAGTCGTCATAACATATACGTGAATTATGTACGTATTATATATCGACTACAACTAACCTAAAACACAAAATACATATATATACGTATATACATATATATAGCCATGGGGGGAAAACCCACCTCCTTTTTGGGGAAAAATCCACCCGTCTCCTGGACGAAGAGTTGGAGCTATGAGCTCCGAAACATAGCAGCAGAAAGCGCGACTCTTTCATACCTACGTGTGCAAAGATCAAGTCATTTGGTTCACTAATTCTCATTTTATGACATTTTGAAAATGACACCTACTTTTTGGTCCAACCATGCCAAAAGTTTGCAAAAGTTTGGACAGATCTAACTTTTGACTGGGTTGGGCTAGAAAAGTTTTGCAAATATCTGCAATGATGGCAAGTCTTCCTCTTTGCACACAGCAAATATTAGATCGATCCGATGCACCGTTAGTCTAGCACGTCCGTTCGTTCGTCGAGCTGAGCAACTTTTGTCATTGAACTGCGTACCCCAAGTGGCTGTAAAGTGCTGTGGTGGGGTGGGGTGGGGGACTAGTCGATTTTGGGTCAAAAATAAAATTTTTCAAAAGTGGTCAAATTTGGTTTTAAATGAAAGCCATAAGTGGGCTGGGCAACTTTTGTTCTAGAACTGCGTACCGAAAGTGGCTGTAGAGTGCTGTGGCGGGGTGGGGTGGGGACTTGGGCGATTTTAGGTCAAATATGGAATTTTTCAAAAGTGGTCAAATTTGTGTTAAATGAAAGTCCTAAGCGAACGGAACAACTTTTGTCATGGAGCCACCCACCCAAACTTGATGTGCCAAATAACGTCACGTGCCTATGAAACTTTAGTCTTTACTTTTTCAACCGAAATTTATATAGACACAGCCAACACACACACACACACACACACACACACACACACACACACACACACACACACACACACACACACACACACACACACACACACACACACACACACACACACACACACACACACACACACACACACACACACACACACGCGTATTATCCTCTTTTGTGCGGAGCATCCTTGTTACTTGTATATATATATATATATGCTATATATATGATATATATATACATGACCACTTGTGAAGACTTTCATTTTTGGCCCACACCGGACCCATTGTGGGTGGGTCACCCGCCCACAGGTCAGTGGGGCCACTTTTCGTGGGTGGTACAATGACAAAAGTTGTTCGCCTCGCCAAGGGCTTTTATTTGATACCAAACATGACCACTTGTGAAGACTTTCATTTTTGACCCACACCGCACCCACTGTGGGTGGGGCACCCGCCCACAGGTTGGTGGGGCCACTTTTCGAGGGTGGCATAAGGACAAAAGTTGATTGCCTCGCCAAGGGCTTTCATTTGATACCAAACATGACCACTTTCGAAGACTTTCATTTTTGACTCACACAGGACCCACTGTGGGAGGACGCTGTGGGTTAGGGGTCACATCCGTCGGTTTCGGCAGTATGCCCATCGTGTTCAGCGACCCAGATTTATTACTATATATGGGTACCACCCCAAGGCCGAAAAACGCTGATTTTGGCTGTTTTTAGACTATATATTTTCAAATTTTCGGACTTTGAAATTTTTCTAAGTCCAGGTGTCCAAAAACGCTATTTTTTCCATTTTTGACCATCTATAAAAATCGAAGCAGATCAAAATTCAGAAAAATACATAAACTTGCTAAATACCATAGCCCAGATAATAAAAAAATAGTATAGAAGAAGTTTTCTTATGGGCCGTTCGAAAAATCGAGTTAACACAAAATTGACAAAAATCGTGCTGAATACAGAGAAAAACCCCCACATTCAAAACCGTAAGAGAAAGTAGATTTTTTCAAAGTTCATTTTTTCCGGGCAAGTTTGGTATCATTCGAAAGCTCTCGGCCTGGAGATTTCAAAAATGTAAATTTTAGCTCTTAATGCTTACCGTTAATTAGCTACGCCTAATTAGAACTTTTCCAAACCCGCAAAGTGCCTTTATAACTCATGGTGACTCTCCGAGCTTCCCCATGATAGTATCAAAGTCGTGCTAGCACAAACCAATCGAAAGTTCTGCTCCAAGAAAGAAAAAGTGGGTTTAATTCCCACTTGACTATAGATGTTTTTAGATACCCCGGACCCAGTAGCGTAGGTAGAAAAATGTTTAGGAAGGGCGGTCGTGACCGCGACCTTGGGGAGGATAAATTTTCTGATTTTTGCACAACTACGTATATATAGCATGTTCTTCTTTGATCCCTCTTTTCTTACGCCGTACACGTAATCAAAAGAACACGTAACATACACGTACGTTGAATACTCAAACCATTGCAAAGACATTGAAATTCAGAAAACGCTGTTTTCAGAAAATAAACAATTTTTTAGGAAAACACACTGAAAAGCACAGTTCCGATTTTAAAAAACCACACTAAATAACTTTTCATATGTATTTTTGATACATGCAAAGAAACATGTAACATTTTTGAAGGCTTACTGATGTGCAAAAACGATAAACAAAGCAATAAATTTTATAAAGCTTTACAACCTTTTAAAACATTATATACGTAAGTTAAGTAAAACACTAAAAATCGTTTTTACGACAAGAACCAGGTGTGGTGCAATTTTTTTCAAAATTATGCAAAGACTTTTGGGGCACTGCGCCACGGACCGCAAAAAGTTCGGACGAAAGCAACAGGTTTGACCAGTAGTCAGTAGGCCCAATAGACCGTAGTGACCACTGGTCACTTCCATCTGTTTCGGCAATATGCCCATTGAAACGAGCGTAGACGACTTACTATACATGCATGCCACAAAGCAAAATGCCGAAAAACGTTGTGGCTTTAGAGTGCTATGGTGGGGTGGGATGGATACTTATATATGCGATTTTTGGTCAAAAATGAAATTTTTAAAAAGTGGTTAAATTGGGTATATATATACAAGAAAGTAAAATGCTCCTCCGGAGCATGGAAAAGTAATATGGGTGGATGGGGCGAGGTTGCGAAATCAAGAGAGGACTAGCTTTGAAAATGCTTAATATGGGGCTAGGTTCTAAAAGAAAGGAGGACTAGGTTGTGGGCGAACTAATATGGGCACAGCGTCGCCGAACAACCCATATTCGCGGGCTGTAAATATTATACATTCATCTATATATATCAATTTCTGGACTTTAAATTATAGCTCCAGATTCTAAATTAAATGATATAATCTATATCCGCCTATTCGTACTTCCATGTATTATATATACAAGTAGGAAAAATGCTCCTTGCAGTCGCATGTAAAATGCAATATGAGCTATGATGGTCAACATTTAAATATGTCAAGGACAAGATTTAAAACGTTTAATATGAGCCAGCATTTAAATCGGTGAAGGACAAGATGTAACTGGCTAATATGAGCCGCCACGTTTCTCTTGGGCTCATATTGACGCTCCCTGCCGTGGTTTCAACGGCTTGACATCACAAAGACATCTTACCATTTTGCCTACAGACTCTTTACCTTTATTCCAAGTCTGAACAAATCCTCACCCTCTTTACCTTTATTCCAAGTCTGAACAAATCCTCACCGTCTTGCGTAATGTTATTAGCTTCATGTAATGTTTGGTTATATGTGTCCTGTCTGAATCTAATTTCACTAGCTCAAACAACGAATTTAAGGTATGTGAACACTTTAAGCAGATGAAGTTCTCCCCTTTAAAGTTTAATTAAGTGGCATATATATTTGGTATATGCATAAATGTATAAAGCTCCTGTAAACCAGTATATATAATATATTCTTCAAGTCTTCATTATCGGCTCACATTTATACAACAAAGTACATACACAGCTGATGTGTAAAAATTTGCTGTGTGCTTATCCACAGTGTCGTTGGATTTACTTCACTTATTGTATATATCAATAGTACGACAATTATATACGTATACGTATATGCGAATTTGAAATGTGCAAAATAGTTAACTCAACTTAGTATCATCGCGTCAATATGAGCCCAAGAGAAACGTGGCGGCTCATATTAGCCAGCTACATCTTGTCCTTCACCGATTTAAATGCTGGCTCTAAACGTTTTAAATCTTGTCCTTGACATATTTAAATGTTGACCATCATAGCTCATATTGCATTTTACATGCGACTGCAAGGAGCATTTTCCTACTTGTCCTTCTTCCAATTTTTGGGAGCGCTGCTTTTACGCAGAAGTAGTCTGCAATTTATCACTCCCAGAAGATTCTCTATTCCAAACAATGACCACTGGTCAATAGCCCATAGTGACCAGTGGTCACTTCCGCCGGTTCTGAAAATATGCTCATTGAAACTAGCGTAGTCGATTTACTATATATATATATATGCCCCCAACCAAAACCTCGAAAAACGCTGTTTTAGGGGGTTTGACCACTGGTCAATAGGCCACCTAGACCATAGTGACCAGTGGTCACTTCCGTTGATTCTGAAAATATGCTCATTGAAACGAGCGTAGACAATTTACTATATATGTCCCCAACCAAAACCCCGAAAAACGCTGTTTTAGGGGGCTTGACCACTGGTCAATAGGCCACCTAGGCCATAGCGACCAGTGGTCACTTCCGTCGGTTCTGAAAATATGTTCATTGAAAAGAGCGTAGACAATTTACTATATATGTCCCCAACCAAAACCCCGAAAAACGCTGTTTTAGGGGGCTTGACCACTGGTCAATAGGCCACCTAGACCATGGTGACCAGTGGTCACTTCCGTCGGTTCTGAAAATATGCTCATTGAAACGAGCGTAGACAATTTACTATATATGTCCCCAACCAAAACCCCGGAAAACGCTGTTTTAGGAAGTTTGACCACTGGTCACAAGGCCACCTAGACCATAGTGACCAGTGGTCACTTGCGTCGGGTCTGAAAATATGCTCATTGAAACTAGCGTAGTCGATTTACTATATATATATGGCCCCAACCAAAACCTCGAAAAACGCTGTTTTAGGGGGTTTGACCACTGGTCAATAGGCCACCTTGACCATAGTGACCAGTGGTCACTTCCGTTGATTCTGAAAATATGCTCATTGAAACGAGCGTAGACGATTTACTATATATGCCCCCAACCAAAAGCCCGAAAAACGCTGTTTTAGGGGGTTTGACCACTGGTCAATAGGCCACCTAGGCCATAGTGACCAGTGGTCACTTCCGTCGATTCTGAAAATATGCTCATTGCAACAAGCGTAGTCGATTTACTATATATGCCCCAACCAAAACCCCGAAAAACGCTGTTTTAGTGACTTTTCCCAACTTTGACACTATCTTTGACCCTGGGCGAGGTGCCACGGGGCCAAGCTGACCAGTGGTCACTTCGGGCGGTTTCGGCAGTATGCTCATCGTGTTCAGCGACCCCGATTTACTATATATGGACACCACCAAATGGCCGAAAATAGCCGTTTTTACGGACTTTTCCCAACTTTGACCCTGGGCGAGGAACCATATTTAAAGAATAATTTTATAGCGATTGTCCTTGACTGCAACCCTGCCGGATTGAACCAATAGTTTTACCGCTACATCCCTATGTTTCTGTCCGATACTTGTCATAGTCCAACTAAATTTAAGGTACATAGTTAGCCTAAAACTGCCCAGGCAAACAACTACTATATCTCGCAGATTACCTATTCAACATTTTTACTCTAGTGTTGACCGTTCTATATATGTGTGACAAACGCTGAAGCGAAGCGTGCAAGCCGCGAATATGGGTTGTTCGGCGACGCTGTGCCCATATTAGTTCGCCCACAACCTAGTCCTCCTTTCTTTTAGAACTTAGCCCCATATTAAGCATTTTCAAAGCTAGTCCTCTCTTGATTTCGCAACCTCGCCCCATCCACCCATATTACTTTTCCATGCTCCGAGAAGCATTTTACTTTCTTGTCCTCTTAGCACTTTAAAGATTCTCTCACAATATTCCAATGTTGTTAAACATTGGCCTTAAGATTAGCTCGTATGTCGAGGCCGAGGGAGAATTGGCAAGGGGAGGCCTCCATGAACGAACTTCCCCACCAAAAAAGTGGATCCCCTTTGGTACTAAATTTTGCAGTGAATAGTTTAAATAGACGGCATAGCTTAATTTTCCGGCTTAATGATGGATGCGTTTCCAGTGAGATTAATGCGTTAAGAAGGAGCCGAGCATCCCGCAGGGTACTTACGGTACACAGGACTATGTGGCCACTTGGGGGTTTGCCAGTTATCAGTAGGCCGTAGTGCCAGGCGCGTAGCCAGGGGGGGGGGGGAATGGGGGGAATTCCCCCCCCCCGAAATGGTGTTGCCTAGGGTTGGTTTTTTTCCGGAAAAAAAAGATGGCCGGAAAAAAAACCTATTTGTTCCGGTTTTTTTCCAACTTTTTCCAATTTTTTCCTTTTTTTTCCGGTCACTCCAAAATTACACAATGTGCCAAAAGTTAAGTTATTTCATGTTTTTGCATGCACAGAAGCAGTTTTCACGATATTTAGTAGCCCCACAGGGGTAATGCAATAACACAAGCGCTTAGAAAGGTTCCAGTATTGATTATAGGAATCAAATATTTTCAGCGGGTGACGCTGTAAAGCAAAGGACAGGTGACTTCTGTATACCTTGGCGGTTATACTAGACCTAGTTTGTGATTTTCGTAGGTAACGCGCTTCGTAAAGTAAACAATTCCAGACATTTTAACAGTTTTGGTTGAACACTAGACTGTAAGGTATGAAATTATTAACTCCACCTCAGTTATGCAATCATTTTCACATTCCAAGAGAAAAAAATGACAAATCCCAAAATTAGCTCAAATTCATGAATATCGTATTCTTACCTCATTAAACACTGTTTTTGATAGTTTCTTAATGTTCTGAGGTCATAAATTAACTTTCAGAACATGTCCCGAATATTTTTCCATTTTTTTCCGATGCGTCGAAAAACCCAAATACAATTTCGTCGGATTTAACATACCCCCACCTACTATGATCCACGAAAAAGGTTGTAAATAGTGTGAAATTGCTGGAAAAGCTCAGAAAACATGATATTTCATTGTAAAAATCGTCAAAATAACGTTAGGAATATTTTTCCATTTTTTTCCACCCCATCGGAAAAAAATGGAAAAAAACGGAAAAAAACCTTTTTTTTCCAGTCCTTTTTTTTCCGCGCCCATCCCTAGTGTTGCCCCCCAGAAATTTTTTCCTGCACGTATGTAAACGCCTATTTTTAAAAAAATTTTCGCGCCTTCGGCGTGAACTATGTGTATTATACCATTGTAACGTGTTTCGCACTAAAAATGAGTACTAATTGCCCTTATTGGTGTACTTTGACCACCTTCTGCATCATTTGGGTGCATAAACAAGCATTGTGCCTTAAATATTATTGTAATTTCAACGAATGCTCTGTAAAAATTCCACGAAGGTCACGAAATAGAAAAATTTCTCAGCTTCTGGGGGCTCCGGCCCCCAGACCCTCCGAAAAATTTTGCATTCCCCCCCCGAAATTTTTTTCTGGCTACGCTAGTGGTAGTGACCACTGGTCACTTCCATCGGTTTCGGCAATATGCCCATTAAAACGAGTGTTGTCGATTTACTATATAAAAACGTCCGCAACTAAACCCCCGAAAAACTAAGTTTTAGGGGGTTTGACCACTGGTCAGTAGACCACCTAGACCTTAGTGGCCAGTGGTCAATCTGGATGGCAGTCCCGTCATCGCGATTTGAAGGTAAGAAAAGCATACAAGAAAAAAACAGAAAAAGGCACATACGTATATATATCCACAAAATTTCGCCAGTGCGTATGCATACGTATATACGTATATATTGCCAACGTTTTCACCAGATTTTCGGATAAAAAAAGTCTAAAAATGTCACTCGATTTTAGCAAAAAAATTCTTATTTTGCCCTCAAAAAAGTGTTAATTTTTAAAAATTTTCTTGTTTCTGCAAAATGAAAGAAATTAAAGATTTGAAGAACCATTTCATCTAAAACTGCAAAAACTTTATTAACTACGGGGGCTCCGCCCGAGACCCCCCAATGGTAATCTGCTACGTATTCTGATTGTTGGTCAATATATACTCAGTAATGTTACATACATATATAATAGCCACTCTCACTCATATTTGTAAGTGCGTCTACGTATACGTGAGTTAGAACATATACTTGCGGGACAGTGTGAATTATGAAGCAACACACGCCAATCAATACACAGGAGGGTGAGTATGTGCTTCGCTTGTGCAGTCTATTGTTGAACTGAACTGGATAAAACCAGTTCAGTTGGGTGGTCCTGGGTGGAGGAGGATAAAAATTTTTGGACCACCCTTTTCAAAATCCTGGATACGCCGGT
>JASAND010004178.1:0-12776 GCA_030248195.1 Trissonchulus latispiculum | reverse complement strand
AACATCACTACTTCCAGCACCCAATGGGTGATTTTTTTGTAACGGCCGCTCCCTGCCGAAAATATTTTGGGAGCGGCCGCCCCCCACACCTGCCCCCTCCCTTCTGAAATAACAGGTCGCTCCAGTAAAATTTACAGGTTTTGTCTTGTAAAAAATACAGGTTTGGTATCTGATTGTTAAAAAAGTCGAACAAAACTATAGGTTTCTTTAGTATTTTCTACAGGAAATTCCTGTAATAAAACTACAGGTTTGCTTAGTATTTTCTACAGGAAACTCCTGTAATTTTTACTATTCCAGAGACCGGTAAAAAATACAAACGTTATTTTTGTGGAAAATACAGGAAGCTCCGCTAGTGACTGACCGCACAGGAGCACTGTTGTAGAGAACTACAAGAACTCCTGTAATTTCTACAGGAGTCTTTTTAAGAGTGTGCGAGTTGCAATCGTAAGTGTTTCATAAAAATTTTCAGGGACTCGACAAAATTAGCAACGGCTGTGCTGCTTCTAGTGGCACTTGCACTGCTAGTGCGAGTTGCAAGTATACTAAAGTCTGACCAAAAATTCTTGGAACCGAACTATGAGCGCTTGTCCTGAGTTAACCTTTGAAGTTAGTCTATACAAGGTATATATTTTTAGAAACCTCAGGAGGAGAAGAATCCGGTAATACCATCATATCCGGTCTATATCTGGTTACCGGATGCCAAATCGATAAAAACGCTTCAGGTTCGGAAAGAGAATGCTAATTAATTCATGCTCTAGAATATTGGTCCTTGTCCCAAGACATTTCCGGAAATCCGGTCACATCCGGTCCTTGTCCGGTAACAGATGTCTAAGTCACAAAAACTGTACAGCAAGATGGGTAGGTCGTACAGTTTCGCTGATTGAATTTTTAGATTCAGTGGGTCGAAATCAGTCTATATACGAAGTTTTGTCCAATTTGGATCAAAATTGCGTGATTTATGGTAGTATCCGGTGCGAAAAAACCGGAAAAATCGGTTTTTCCGGTGTGGTGCTCGGAATCGCGGATAAAAATGTTAGTTTTTGGCACAATAAATATTTGGGAGACTACTTTCATTTTACCGGTGTCAAAGTAATCGAATATCCGGTCGATTTCCGGTTCTGAGCTTTGAAATTTGATATTTCATGGTCTATTATCTCTGTATCCGGTTGGTCCGGAAGTCAAATTATTCCATTGAAATGATGTTTCGTCTATCCCTAACAAACATCAACCTCAAATTACTTCATATCTGCTGTAATTTTTGAATGAAAGCGTTTTAAAAATGGTTCAAAAATAACTTATATGGCATGCGACAAAGCTAAGCGTATGGGATCAAATCTCATGTCCGGTTTAACAATTAGACAAAACAAGCAAAGTCAGGCCACTTTTAAAACGCTATCATTCAAAACTTACAGCAGATATGAAGTAGTTTGAGGTTGATGTTTGTTAGGGATAGACGAAACATTATTTCAATGAAATAATTTGACTTCCGGACCAACCAGATACAGAGATAATAGCCCATGAAATATCCAATTTCAAAGCTCAAAACCGGAAATCGACCGGATATTCGATTACTTTGACACCGGTAAAATGAAAGTAGTCTCCCAAATATTCATTGTGCCAAAAACTAACATTTTTTATCCGCGATTCCGAGCACCATACCGGAAAACCGATTTTTCCGGTTTTTTCGCATCGGATACGACCATAAATCACGCAATTTTGATCCAAATTAGACAAAACTTCGTATATAGACTAATTTCGACCCACTGAATCTAAAAATTCAATCAGCGAAACTGTACAACCTACCCATCTTGCTGTACAGTTTTTGAGACTTAGACATCCGGTTACCGGACATGGACCGGATGTGACCGGATTTTCGGAAATGTCTTGGGCCAAGGACCAATATCCTAGAGCATGAATTATATAATTAGTATTCTCTTTCCGAATCTGAAGCGTTTTTATCGATTTGGCATCCAGTAACCGGATATAGACCGGATATGATGGTTTTACCGGATTCTCCTCCTGCTGAGGTTTCTAAAATATATGCTTTATATAGACTAACTTCAAAGGTTAACTCAGGACAAGTGCTCACAGTTCGGTTCCAAGAATTTTTGGTCAGGGTCAGACTTAGCCCTAACAGTGAGAAACTACTTAAAATCTAATTATATTTCGTTTTCAAAATTTTCTCTCTTTTTACATCCTTACTGTAGTAAGAAACTGAGTAAGCTTTAGTGTGAATGCAATAAACGCTGCTATTTGCTTATTTAGTGGTGAGTGGTTACAAAGTGTAATAACCTACTGTTCTTATCTCACTAAAAGTAACTATTGCTAAGCATGAATATAACTTTTTCAGGACTTTGTAAACAAATACATAACCAAAATAGTTTCTGTGCAGCGCAAACAAGTACAAGAAAATCTATCCAAATTCTGAATCTAAGAGTTCTTGTTTGTAAATATACAAAATAAGTTAGTCGCTCAAGTAAAATAGCGGTGATTGCAGCGAAAACCTTCCCTGATAGACTTGCAGATTACTGGATTTTCGCGTTAAACAGATTTTAAACATAGTACGAGGCATGTTTAAAATCTAATTAAGTTTCAATAGGTAATCACATTTTAAACAGATTTTAAATATATTTAAGTTGGTGCAATGCTCTGGTAACTTAAATATATTTAACATCTGTTTAAAATCTAATTTGGGTAATTAGATTTTAAACACATTTGGTGCAATCGGGTGTTAGTATCAGTATTTCCAAAACTAAGCGTAAATCTTCAAAAAATCATATCTATTTTGTCAGTAAACGAAATCATTTAAAATTTTAGGACATCGCAAATAAAAGATTTCTCTTAACTTTATAAGAATTTCCAATCAAAAATCTAAAAACACACCAAAGTTCTGGCACTTTTTCTGAAAGTTCTCTAGTAGAAATTCACTCGAGCGAGAACTAGATTGCTGCTAGTAGCAGGGTAGCCTGCAGCAGCTGAAGTTTTATGAAACAGTTACTAGCAAGACGCTGTTATATCAACTTGCACTTGACTACCCACTAGACTCGCAACTCTAATGCTAGTACTAGCTTGACTGGAAAAGTTTTATGAAACAAGTTAGGTACTTGACTCGCCTACTAGACTATAGTAGTCAAGTCAACTGAACAAGCAGGGGGCAGTTTCATAAATATTGGACTCGCATGCGAGTGGTAGCGTGCTGGTACTCGCAAGGCAAGTGCGAGTTATAAATGAAAGTGTTTCATAAAAATTTTCAGAGACTCGACATCACATTGTGATGTCTAATGCAGCAAACAACAACAACAACAACGTATTTAGGCCTAGTAGGCCTAGTTCCCTCGGCCCAGCCAATCTAACACCAGCCGATTGTAGTGAAATATTTGGTGTGGTACCTCCTAATAATATCTGCTTGTTCATAACTAACTTTTGGTGACAGCAACCAGTCCTGTTGCTTTTAAGTTTAAACTGCAATAAATTTAGGACTCGAGTCAGGCAGGACTAGTCAGGACTAAGCACGACAGGCAGTCACCTTCTTCGTTTATCAGGATACCTTAGCTGTTCCCAACTCGACTCCATTTTCGGCGAACCCAATCGTCTTCCTTAAATAATTTGTTTCATTGTTAGTAGATATAAAATGCCGATTCTGGCACAAAATAGGATTCAATTCTAGTTCAAATCTAAGGGAATCCTACTTGCTCCTAGTTCAAAAGTGAATCCTGCAAAGTAGGATTTCCCTGGGAATCCTGAAATGTAGTAAGTTGGGTTACTAGCGACAGTACGCGTCTCTCCGTATAAATTTTAAAGTTGGCTAGCTACAAATCATGTAACCTGTTTTAGAAGACAAGACAGTAAGGAACATTACAATCCTCAAATTTATTCGCTTTTTCAAAACAACAACATCATACGTACAAAACCAGTTGCTGTATTTTCTCTTGTTTGTCAACAGATATTGTGGCATTTGAATTTAGTGCAAACGTCACATCAACAGTAACAAAAACATGATTCTCACAAAACCAGTTATCAGTTTATATAGCTGTATTTTTGCAAGCATAACTTACTACTGCTTTATTAGACTTTACTACAGTCTTCACGTCAACATCTGCCATAGTTCGCACAAAACCGGTTACAAGTTATTTTATTAGGTATTTTCTGTTTAACACTAACACCGCTAACGTGTTTACGCTTGCTATAAATCAAGAAACCTGTTCCGTAAAAGAGTAAGACTGTTGAAAAACACTGCTCTGTTCTCTACATCGGCAGCAGCATTATCACTCGTACGAAACTTTTGATTGAACAATAACATTGCGGGTGTATTTTAATGCAATTACAATTCGCTCCCTTCTCCACTGTTTTAAAATGTCATGTAAAAACCAGTTATTTGTCGTAACTCTTTATATTCATTTACAGATTAAAGTGGGACACCTGAAAATTACTTACTTATAAAATTGTAACTCTACTTGCGTCTCTCTTAGTTTCACAGTATCAAAACTGGTCCGTTATCCATGTACAAAGTACTTACGTTTATTTGGAAAATATTTATTCAACAACTTTCGCATTCGCTTTATAGTATTAGCAATGTTAACTGTACTGGTGCTCAGTTTACGTGTTTCTATGATCACCTTCTTCGTCTTCTTCTGTCGACATCCGGTAGTCTTCTTCTTCGTCATTCATTTCCGCCAGATTAGCAAGTATATGAATGTCGATGCTTTTGTTCTTTTGAATCGCCAATTTATAAGCATCCGTGGAGTCTATGCCTTTGTCTTCTTCAATCAATTCCTTTTTATCGTATATTTCTTTTATTATTGGATCATTTCTGAAATCAGTAAGTTGTGTGAATTTGTTTAATAGCAAATGATTTAGCGTCTGGCGGATACGTGGCATCAAATCGGCTAATGCTTCAAGTCTAGCTCCAGCTGACGTATAACCGTCTTCTTCATATTCTCTTAAAAGCCTCTTGAACTTAGAATTATGCCTTTCTAATGCTTCAGTCTTTAAATCATTCCAGAAAGCGCCTAGCTGTTCAGTTTCCCGGTCTTTCGCATCATCACTGGTCTTATTTGAATCTTGATCAGAGTCAGTATCGTATTTATCGGTTTCGTCAGTGGCGGCTTCGTTATGTACGTTGTCTACTTGGTGAGTCCTCATCTTATGATTGTATAGGCTTTGACGATGTGAATAAGTCTTCATGCAAACAGGACAGTCATACATTTTCAATGCTTACGTCAGTACTTACTGTAAGTATGGAACCTGTCGCCCTTTTATTAATTATGGCTTACGAAAGTACTTACAAAAGTCTATGCATCTTTCACGCCCCGTCCACCTCATATCTAGAGTAGAAACCGAATTGAGAGGTGGACGTTGGGTTGAGGGCGCGAAAGATGCATAGACTTTTGTAAGTACTTTCGTAAGCCATAATTAATAAAAGAGCGACAGGTTCCATACTTACAGTAAGTACTGACGTAAGCATTGAAAATGTATGACTGTCCTGTTTGCATGAAGACTTATTCACATCGTCAAAGCCTATACAATCATAAGATGAGGACTCACCAAGTAGACAACGTACATAACGAAGCCGCCACTGACGAAACCGATAAATACGATACTGACTCTGATCAAGATTCAAATAAGACCAGTGATGATGCGAAAGACCGGGAAACTGAACAGCTAGGCGCTTTCTGGAATGATTTAAAGACTGAAGCATTAGAAAGGCATAATTCTAAGTTCAAGAGGCTTTTAAGAGAATATGAAGAAGACGGTTATACGTCAGCTGGAGCTAGACTTGAAGCATTAGCCGATTTGATGCCACGTATCCGCCAGACGCTAAATCATTTGCTATTAAACAAATTCACACAACTTACTGATTTCAGAAATGATCCAATAATAAAAGAAATATACGATAAAAAGGAATTGATTGAAGAAGACAAAGGCATAGACTCCACGGATGCTTATAAATTGGCGATTCAAAAGAACAAAAGCATCGACATTCATATACTTGCTAATCTGGCGGAAATGAATGACGAAGAAGAAGACTACCGGATGTCGACAGAAGAAGACGAAGAAGGTGATCATAGAAACACGTAAACTGAGCACCAGTACAGTTAACATTGCTAATACTATAAAGCGAATGCGAAAGTTGTTGAATAAATATTTTCCAAATAAACGTAAGTACTTTGTACATGGATAACGGACCAGTTTTGATACTGTGAAACTAAGAGAGACGCAAGTAGAGTTACAATTTTATAAGTAAGTAATTTTCAGGTGTCCCACTTTAATCTGTAAATGAATATAAGGAGTTACGACAAATAACTGGTTTTTACATGACATTTTAAAACAGTGGAGAAGGGAGCGAATTGTAATTGCATTAAAATACACCCGCAATGTTATTGTTCAATCAAAAGTTTCGTACGAGTGATAATGCTGCTGCCGATGTAGAGAACAGAGCAGTGTTTTTCAACAGTCTTACTCTTTTACGGAACAGGTTTCTTGATTTATAGCAAGCGTAAACACGTTAGCGGTGTTAGTGTTAAACAGAAAATACCTAATAAAATAACTTGTAACCGGTTTTGTGCGAACTATGGCAGATGTTGACGTGAAGACTGTAGTAAAGTCTAATAAAGCAGTAGTAAGTTATGCTTGCAAAAATACAGCTATATAAACTGATAACTGGTTTTGTGAGAATCATGTTTCTGTTACTGTTGATGTGACGTTTGCACTAAATTCAAATGCCACAATATCTGTTGACAAACAAGAGAAAATACAGCAACTAGTTTTGTACGTATGATGTTGCTGTTTTGAAAAAGCGAATAAATTTGAGGATTGTAATGTTCCTTACTGTCTTGTCTTCTAAAACAGGTTATGATTTGTAGCTAGCCAACTTTAAAATTTATACGGAGAGACGCGTACTGTCGCTAGTAACCCAACTTACTACATTTCAGGATTCCCAGGGAAATCCTACTTTGCAGGATTCACTTTTGAACTAGGAGCAAGTAGGATTCCCTTAGATTTGAACTAGAATTGAATCCTATTTTGTGCCAGAATCGGCATTTTATCTCTACTATTGTTTGTAAATTAGATTTTTCTGCAACCCATTTCTGCTACTCCTAGGCCCTTGCTACTATGTAATTTCCGTTAAATCTGAAAATGCGGTAGGATTTCTCTGTGATAAATCAGCTAATAAAAAATTAATGGAGACAGCCAGTGATAATTTTTAATCTTCCAACTGACCGTAATCATATGTTGTTCATTTATCTAGTTTATGGGATTCAAGGTGTACTTAGGACGATGGAAATTTTCTGCTGGCTTTGGCCACAAATCAAATCCTACACGAATCTCTGTTCAATTTATCGGTTGGGAGGCTTCTGAGAGGTCCCAGAAGAGAAAGTAATTTAATGTTGAAGAAACAATTATAACATTTGTGGTGCCCTGTTTCCATCCAAACTTATTTTCCATGTTTTCCAGTGTATGTAATTGAATTTTTGTCAGAACATAGTTGGTTTGTACTTAGTTTCCGTGGCCCCATAATAAATGCTTAGATTTGGAAAATGATAAATTTGAGCAGATCTTATTTGTCCTAGCAGACAGCTAAAGGCTCTTCGTGGCAACCAAAGTTTACCAGGAATGTAAGTGTATCTGTCTTCTTATGTAACACTTGGGGTTCTCTTTATATGTAGCAAACCTTGATGGAAATGTGCCCTTCTAAATTTCACTGATTTTATTGGATTCCAAGTTCCAAAACCCTGCGATTATAAGAAAAATTAAAGACATATTCCAGACGAAACCCCTAACGTCTAAATTGCTAATGCACTCAGTTTTAGCGCTGAAAGAAATTTCCACCCTGTCTGAGTGTCTGCCCCGAGTAGTTTAGAGATTTAATTTGACGAATTGCTAGCTCTCTTGCATTCTTTTATACGAGGTGCCAACAGTTGTGTTGAAGCATTAATAGCTGAAGAATACTGAACATAGGGAAGCCAATCTCAGAAAGGCTATTTTTTAGACATAGGATTCCACTTTTTTCCAGCTCGTATTTTTGACAACAATTTTCAACTTAAGCTAACATCCTGGTCTTCTGGCAGCCTGAAGTGCCTGAAGTTTTTAGAGAAGTTTAAATAGCAGGATTTCAAAAGGATTTGTGTCGATTATGTTCTGTAGTAAATCTAACCACGAGACACTTAAATCATTTATAGTTTTAATTAGTTTAATTGGCTTTTATATTACGCTAAATTAAAAATTATCAAGAAGTTCTATTAGTTAATTGAAATCCAGCCCTGACGCAGTCTGTTTTACTTGGCATCTCAGCATTTCGGCTGTTGTGTGAGTTAAGCATGGATCACGATCTCCTGAAACGCATTCTTGTAATAGTACACTCAGAGTTGGTCGCAGGGCCGTATTTTTGCTATCCGCCGCGGTCCGCCTCCGCGGCCCGCGGAAGGGTACCCCCCGCAACCGCCCTGCAGATAAATGATACCCGCAAATTTCTTCACCCTGTTAATGTGGTAGGCTAAATTAAAATAGCAATACGTTATCTTTAAGTGTTTGGGGTGCGAAAAGTGCGAAATACTCTGAAGCAATCCTAAAAATGCGGTGCAGACAAATACTGCCGTTGTCACGGTGAAATTTTCCCCCTAGAAATTTTTCCCCCCGGAAAAATTTCACCGGTGAAATTTTTCCCCCCAGAAAAATATCACCGGGGAAATCTTTCCCCTCGGAAAAATATCCCCGGTGAAATTTTTCCGGGGGGAAAGATTTCACCGTTCAGTTGTATAAATAATTTTTAGCATCTACTTTCAACTTTCCAATTAATTTCTTTTAATTATTTCTTAATTATTAATTGTTTCCTAACGTAATTAACAATATTTTTTATGAAATTATTTCATAAGATGAAGGCCCAACTCCTAACAAATAATAAAATTCTCAAAACTGAGATAAATATAGATTTGCCTTGAATTCTTCCGTTTTAGAGATGCAACTGCATTTCAGTTTCAGTTTCTTCAGACCTAGACTAAAATATTATTTTTATATTTTTCACTAGTAAGATTTTAACTTTTTTTATTAGGTTGCAGTATAATCAGTAAAACGTCAATATTCAACAGTTTAGTTCAATGTATATATACAATATCTGTAAAATTTGTGACTTTTATTGTCAGTTTGGCGAGAATGGAATGTATATAGGTATGCCTACATATGTAAATCTACTAGAAAACAACAGCACAGTATTGCTTGCAATGTTTCAAGTGTATATGCTCGGGCTGATAATAATTTCAGACGACATATCGTCTGCAAATGGTATTTTCCGGTGTCACAGTGCAATTTTTCCCCCGTGCGAATTTTCCCCCCGGAAATTTTGCACTAGTGCAAAATTTCCCCCTCGGAAATTTTGCACTAGTGCGAATTTTCCCCCCGGAAATTTCGCACTAGTGCAAATTTTCCCCCCGGAAATTTTGCACTAAAGTAAATTTCGAGGAGTCTAGGCTAGGATCTTTTATTTATCGAGTAAGGCGATATTTTCAACTGGGATTATTCTAAAACGTCCTTCCTCTCCAAATCCGCCCCCCCCCCAAATCGCCCCCAAAACCACTTATGCGACAAAGTTAACTTTTACAGTGTATGCTACAAAAATAACGCTATTTTTAGCTTATTATTAGAAAAATTTACGCCCCCCCAAATTCCTTGCCTCTCGGACTTTGGGGATGCCCTCCGTGAAGCCCCCCAAAAAAAATCCCTGGAATTTTCACAGTTCAACTTTAATTTTTAGAAACGTGGCTGGCTTATTGTGGATCTTTACATTAATCCATGTAAGCTAACATGGATGATCAAGAAGCTGAAGACATCAAGGCTTATCTCTCTGCCTCCACAGAGCAGCCAAAATATCCTTCACGCTGGAAATCTAAATCATCTAGCGAACAAAAGGATTTGAAACGAAAGCTACGATCAAAATCCAAACGATATAGGCTGGTCGAAGGTGACTTTACGTCATGACCATAGTTTTTCTTGTTTTGTTTCTTATTTTGTTTATATTGTTTATCATTTTGGCTATTTCTTCCAAAGTAGAGTTCACAAATTCTCTACCTTGGTCTGAAGGAATGACAGAAGGAAATCCTTTGTCGAGAAAAATTTTATACAAAGCTGATGCTACTGTAGCGGCGCTCTTGTTTTGCAAAGGCACTGCTTCAGGCCATTCAGAAAATAGATCAACCAGAGTTAAGATATAGTTTATCATTTTATATTATTTATCATTTTGTATATTATATTTTTATATATTTTGTATTTTATATATTTGTTTATTTATGTGATAAAACGGTTCTAGTTAGAGTAAATTGTAGCTTGCTTTAGGAACCTTTCCGATAGAAGTAGTTTCCCCGTATATCGTTTCACTACCGCTTTACCACAGTATCCGTACAGTACACTATTCGTAATGCTGACAAGCTTAGGTATGACTCAATCTACGCTCTCGAGGGTGCCGGTGAGGTGACTCTCGTGATGCAGCTAAATTGGTTAAAACTCTCTAATAGCACTTAAAACGACTTGCATCAACAAACTGGGTCCCACTGGGGGAGCACTGGTTAAATTGCTCTCAATTCTACGTGACCGAGCCCCTGGTGACTTGGCTCGCTCAATCCTATAAATATAGCACTAGTCTAAAATTGAATGGGTTTTAATGTCACAAAGTTTTAGGCACTTTCACAAACGATCAAACAACGGTTCAGTATGCACAGCAGTTTCCAAACGTTCAATGATACTTTAGCAACTAATTATGCACATCTAGGAATACTGGTAAGCATAGGCGATTAATATTAGCAACCAATTTAGCACATTGATACAATAGAAACGCGAGGTACAATTAATTCTTGACAACTCAATAACTAATATTGCACATTGTAGACAACAGAATTGTAGACAACAGAAATTTATGCACTAAAGACGCAGATCACCGAAGAGATTTTAGCAACTCCGAAAACGGCTGTTATCTTTCCAACCAGGTTTCAAACTTTGACTTACTTACTCACTTACATCAATTGCCTGACAGGGTGACAGATCAAGTTACCTTTTGACTCCAGAGAGACAGAGGAAGGATAAATCCAAAACTCGGGTGAGCACAGCTAATAGTTGGAGAGAACTGGAATGGGTAGAGTCGAGGGCACAATCTCAGAGACTGGTTACACGAAGACGGTTCACGGCACCGCTAGCCAACTAACAAAACAAGGCTCTACCGGCCTGTACACACAAGAAGCAATCCCAGCAAAAATGGTCGCTCTAGGACCAACCGAATCTGATCAGCGCAAAACCCAAGACTGCTCAAAAAATGGGGGGAGGCCTGTCAGTCAAAACTCTAGCTCCGCCTCTCGACTCTCCCAGGTGCGTGACGTGCAAATTTGGATACTGTAGTCGGAAAATCTTTGTGTCTCTTTTGATGCCAGGCGATTGCATTGTGTGAGCGAAAGTTACGTAACTTTAAGTGACATAGTGGTTTGCTCAAGGGCTCATGGGGTTCCCCAAAATTCCCGATTAATCCTGATTAACCCTAAAGATAAGTTTTAACCTCTAAATTGTTAGAAACATCCCAATTAACTAGTTTGCTCAAGTATTACTAAATTTGATTTAAGATCCCTTTTCCCAATAGAGGCTTTTGTAATTTTCTCGACAAAGACAGAAATGGCCAAAGACTCAAAACAAACTACATAACTGCAAACCAAGAAGACGCTAACCACTTCTCAAAACGGCACATAATTCTAAATGGTCACAAAATCAAAACTCCGTACAAAAGATGGCAATGGTCAATCAAAAACTCTGTACAAAAGATAGAACTTAGTCCAAACCAATTCAACTTATTAGCTTCATAATTCAGCTTAGCCTTCAGGACTCAAGTTTAAAACCCAAAACCAATTCACAAAACCAATTCACAAAAATCCGCTTCCCTCACACTCCTTCCCGCAAAAAAATGGGGTAATCTTTCACTAGGGGGAGGGACGATTACAGGCAGATACAGTGACGGTGCAACTGGCAAACAAGCACATGCATCAACAAATATGTACAAATATTGGTGCTTAGGTCCATAACAGTGGTAGATCGTAGTCTGTAGTCCTGTAGATTGGTGGTGATGACGGCGTACTGGTGAGTAGAGCAGAGTAGAGTAGAGTAGAGTAGAGTAGAGTAGAGATGAGTAGAGATGACCGGTTACAGTTCACTTCGGTCAGTGCTCTGATGTGAAAGGTTGAAATCAGGATTGAAGGCAGAAGGGGAAGGTGATCGGTTATAGTCCGCATCGATCAGAGCTTCCGGGGCGCCAAAAAACGTATTGGCCGGGGCATCGACAGCAGGAGGTTGGACGGAGGAAACTTCGACGTAGACGAGGTAATGTGGGTGAGAGATGAGTGATAGTCCTAGGTGGAGGGTGAGCCTGACCGCGGGTGTAGGGCGCGGACGATTAGCAGGCGTTACCGGCAGAGAGGTAGGCCGGAGAGAGGCGCTGTTGGTGCTGACTTCACGTACCAGGGAATCAAACCACGGACCAAACCAATCATCGGAAAAATCGAACCACGGACCAACCAAAAAGAAAAAGCCACTGCTAGCAAAACAGCCTATAAGCGAACACAAACAAATAAGCAACACAAATAAACAAGCTAAAGCACACGCGATGAACAATTTGTAAAGTCTACAGTTCCTTTTCCTATATTCTATCAATTGCTAGCAAACCCAAAGTATAATGAAAATGGGAAATCAGCGTGTCCAAGCACAAGGGAAAAGAGGTGAGTACGTGCAGTGCAAGTGCGGTGTTAGTATGT
>JASAND010004176.1:0-18721 GCA_030248195.1 Trissonchulus latispiculum | reverse complement strand
ACCAGCAATTTCAGCTTGTTTCAACAAGTAGCTATTATAGTGAGTAAGGACATATTCGCGACCTCGCCATGTGAGCAGTAAATAAAATGTGAGATTTTAACTCCTTGAATTTGTTCCACTGTACTGAAATGCATAGACACGACCTAGTTGTGTTCATCATAGTGAGTTTAGGGTTCCTCTCTGTGTCTGTAAGACAATAGTTTTCATATTTTGGCGCTGGTGATCTGGTCCACCGAACACAGCTTATCCGGCTTAGAGCTTACTACAGTGAACTGGAACGAACTAATTGGTTTAAGTATCGTAACAAACTAAATTGACATCCTAGAAAATCATATCTGTTCCAAAACATATCATATCTAAGCCAAAACAGCGATTATAGCAACAACACGTAAAAAATGTTGAGCTAATGTTTTCCACCCATAAATTAGGTATAAACGCTTCGGATCAATTACAGCCAAAATTAAGAAATTTAAGTTTTTCGATTTTTCAAACTCCTCACGTAGTGGCCAAAGAATCGCAGGTTTATGGTTTCCACAATTCCAAATAAACTGACACAATTCGAAATTTCGAAGCAAACAGATTTTTAGGGTCACGCAATATTTGAACTACTCAACAATTGAATCATAACATTATTAAGGGAATGAGCGACCCTCGTTTGTACCAGAAGTGAGCGAGCCGGTGAGAGCTCGAACTGGGCCAGCCCGGATTTTTGTACTACGGCCCACTACGTAAGGGCCGCTTTTTACAATTTTATTGGTATTTTGCAATATATTTTGATGAGGTTTCGATTCGAGTCTACAAAATCTACTATCTAAGAACAGGCGTTTGAAACAGTAATTTGAATACTACTTAAAAACCTATTAGCAAGCACAGTCGTCCATACCTACCGGTAAACAAATTTTTCATCCGTTGCAATGTTGGATCAGACTGGAATGATTCTCCCATAAACACCAGCAAAGGCTTACTTCCAGTGTCGCTTTTAGCTATCTGAAGCAGGCAGAGAATAAACAATTTGCAAAACAAAATTTGAAGGTGGACTATATGATTAGTTCAGTTGTTGAAGAAAAATTATTTGCAGCATTTGCTAACTAAAATAACTCCTGCAGGCATGAATTACCGGGGTTCCACCTAATATTTCATTGTCGAGCCAGGGGGTATCACCTTGCATTATTACTGCAGTAGTGGAGAGGACGTAGCTCCTCAAGAGACTTTAGAGCCTGCAAAACCGATACGTGCTGCACATATCAATTTATTGTGGGTCTCCAATCCATCTTCAATTGATCAGTATACGGCACTACGAATATGAGAAGGTAGTCTACACTCTATAGTGTGCCCAAACAACAGCACAAATAACACCTGAAGCTGACCTCCTGTGGTATTCGTTTCCTTGTACAAATATTTATTTCCGTGGATAGATGAGGATAAAATAAGGACGCGAATAAACCAAAATACATAATATAAAATTGTACGAAGCACCAAAGAAAGAACCTTGAAATTATCCATGGCTGCGAAATTATCGAGCCCAACTTCCACCATATCCAAAATATGTCCATCAAACAGACGACCTTCAAACAAAATATTTTAATATATATATACGGATTAGCTTAATTTAATTCTCAGGAATCGAGACCTTCGAGTCTTCCTCTCAAAAAGTGCATGGAAGAACATCGTTAGACGAGAAACGTTGAACGACGAAATCTTTGAACAGTTTTTCAAGTCTCTTAATAATTTTAAGCTGAGAATAATAGTTTGCTTCTAATTCAATACAAAAAAACCGCAGTTATTCGAAAAAGTTTGACCAAATTCAGAAATTTTGGTCAAGGAACACGCCGGATCCAGTAAGTGCATCGTAACCACCACTGCCCCAGCAGTAATCTTGCCTAAGCATCAAGCAATTGCATTTGGAACTATTCAACAACAGACTACGAACCCTGAGCAAATTAAGCTAGCTTATTCCTTGGCATTTTTATGGGGGGAGGCATGTGTTTGGAAATGTTTTCGAATTTTTGTGGGTTTTTATGTAGAAACTGCTAAAAATCGCTAATAAGGACAAAATTTAGGTTAACTGGTTTTTAGGCTAAAATAGTGAAAATTTGGTTAAAAATCCGGCAAAGCTGGAAAATATTTTGAAAATGTAGGGTAAAAATGTTAAAATTTGGCAATTTTTTGGGTTATAGGGGGAGGTCGGGATTTATGGGGGACATTTCATGGGGGCCCTACCCCCCCCCCCCAACCACTAGAAATAAGCCAATTAAGTCTGGCATTACCACTCATAGCGAATTACGTGGGGTGTGGCAACAAAGTAGTCTATATTTCGTAAATTGTAGACCTTATCTTTTTGAACATGCGGCAATAGCAACAGCAAGCAAGTTAAAACTAACAACAAAGTACATAAGCAACAAAACTTATATAATATATAAAGGTTATCCGTATATGACCTGTTGCGAATGTTGACATTATGCACATAATGAAGGCTTCACTTTTATCACTTGCCACATTGACTACGGTTATCGATCCTGTCAAAGTGTCAAATAACAAGAAGGAGTGGAGCCCTCCGATATTGAAGAAGTTTTTTAATACAAAAGACTCAAAGATTTCACTCTTTATAAACGTTAGTTTTTCTATTGAAATAATGTTCTGTCCCAGCAAAATCTCGAGTTGAGTCCTAATAGAAAAGATGCACCCGCATGCACACTACAAAAGTAACAAAAACCCGTGATGTCCATTATGAATGTTATTTACCAAATATTAAATTATGAGGACGTTTCTTCGAATGGGATCCAAACAGGAACAAAGACGCATCATATTTAACACTGAATTTTTCGATTGATGTCTCATCGTCAAAAATGTGAAAAGGATTTCTCCTAAAACAGCGAAGATATCCTGTGTAGGCACATTCCAACGCATCCCAATTGATTTGTACATACCTAATCCAACTGATTTGTACATACCAAAGCCAACTGATTTGTACATACCAAACTTAAATTACACAAACAATTTAATTACATACTATCAAGAGTACATAATACATAAGAGTATGACAAGCGTCATACGCTAAGTATTATGAGATCGCTACATCCTCTGCAAGCTATCGGCTGACCCCCCCCTCATAAATCAGACCCCGCCCCTATACATATACGGCGTCCAATCGGGGATCGGGGTCTTTGTTAGTATACTTACATGTTAAACTTGACGGGGCCCCAATTTGTGCATGGGGTCTAAGCTTGTATGATTTACACATCTGTGTATAAAATATACAAGCACGAGCCCGATCCCCCCGTTTGGACCCCGTACATGTACAGGGGCTGGGTGAGGGAGGGGTCTGATTTATGGGGGGGGTCAGCCGATAGCGCGCATCAGATGTAGCGAGCGCATAATACATAGCGTATGACGCTTGTCATACTCTTATGTATTATGCACTCTTGATACTATAGTTTTGAAGGGACCATGCGGAAACAGAACCAGACTATCCTGTCTAAAAACCTCCTTTCTCAAGCAGAGTGGAGCGGGGAGAAAGAGGGGAGAATAAGGGTAGAATGGAATGCGACCGCCAAAATGTAGTACGTAGATCTATAATATACTGTAGTTGTAGGATTTCAACAGCGCTGATTACGATTCTGCTATTCGTTGAGTTGGGGCGGTACAAATCTGATGTTTTTCTTTTGATCCAAAAGCTTATTAGAATACACGTGGTTCTAATAGACCAACTACGCCAAAGACGACAGCCCAGTTTTCGCAGCCACAAAGAAAAAAACAGAGCCACCTGCCGATAATTAAAATCCTTGGAAGCAGGACGAACATCCTAAGCAGATTTTGACAGCTGGCTTTAACCAGATCATCACCAGTGGCCATTTACAACCAACGACCAATTAAGGATGGATAAAACTGGACTGGTTATAATCGAAAAAGCATTGTTATAGGCGGGACTCGAACCACCGACTTTTGGTAAGAAAGCTCTCATAGCAACGCCCAAGCTTCCGGCTACCTCAACTCGGTATACGCAAAAAATTAAGCCAAATCAACGAGAAAGAGAAAATCTAACACAAAAAACCAATTTCTTAATAACTATATACATAAGACGTGCCTGTTGTCCTTATAAGAGAGGCGGTAGCAAAACAGACGAAAAATTTATAACAAAATTTGTAATATTCGGTATCGATCACTATGAGTTAAGTGATGTGCTCCCAGGATTTTAGCTCAATCGGTTATAAATTTTGCGAAAGTTATCCACAGGTGTGACTACATGGAAGAAAAATGTCCCATTTTTATTCTCGCAAAACCTCCCAATTCAATCTAACCAAAGGAAAGATAAGTCTGTTATTTGTGTTTTCAAACAATTAAAACTACAGCAAATCTGAACGCAACGTGGAATATGAGTCTACGCAAAACGCAGGAACTAGATAGGGCAGAGTGCAAAGAATATAACAAACTGGTAATATAAACCCTCAAATCTGCAAACTCACAGACCTATGCAGTCTGAAAGAAAATGCACATTGACAGAATAGGGAAACGAGGAGAAAATGCTATAAAGTGGTATAAAGTCACGTACCTTTTGAGCATGATAGCATGAGGCTTCTTTAAAAGATACTAAAAATTAATAGCAGTAATTAAGTAATAGCAAGAGTACATAATAACGAGAGTTATTATGTACTCTTGGTAATAGCAATGACTACATGTTGGATGGTAAATTAGTTACGTCTTCAGGTACGAAATAAACAAAACATAGGTGAACAGACAACTAAAATATGATACATAGGTTCGGGCAGTCCTCAGCTTTTTAACAGCAGCAACACAGCGGCTTATATTACGGACTTTTCTGTGGGCACTTACTGCGGCCAAAATCAAGTTTGAAGTTTACAAAAACTTTTCAAAATAATTTGTTTCTGGCTTTCTAACATCCTCTGCACCATCTCGCTTCAAAATCTGACATTTCCGTTCGGGGCAGATTTTGGCAATTTTCTGACAGTTGAGCAACTGCTGCATAGTCATGCTTAAATTCACCTGAAAGATCTCCTTGAGCATTTTTTTTCAGAAGCAGTTTTCTAGCTCTTTTCTTTCGTGAGGTGTAACCAATTTTGTTTTGGCGTCAAAAACCCAACACTTTCGCTGAATCAAATTATCCATTTACGCTAGTCGATTTGAAGGCCCCTCAGGCTGCTGTCTAGATAAAGTGGTCAGTAGACAAAGCTGGGAAAAGTAGGCAAAATGTTCAGGCTGAACATACATTTTTGTAAATTTCCCCATAACGAAGAGCGGTCAATAGTTAAAAAAGGACCCTCAGCTATGTAGATAGACATAGAAATAGACACTAGACAATAGAAATAGACATAGAAATAGACAATAGAAATAGACATAGATCGAATAAGATCCAATAACTCCTCGAAAAAATCTACAAAAAACTTGAAAATTGCACTTCTAGAATTCACCCTCATATTACAGGGGTCGCTTTCTAAAAAGCCAAAATTAGCTTAATCGTATCTATTAAAAAGAGTCGCTATATTGTGGTGGAACTAAAAATGGCTTCTTAGCTTCAACTAATAAAAAATAATGGTTCAAATTCGAAGTCTCCAAAACAAATATCCACTAGGGAAAAAGGATGACACAGTATACCCAGTTGCTTGCTATTACTGAGAACCATATTGTCAATTTCAACAAATTTACAGCCAATAATGGTAAACGCACATTACATGAGAAGCAAGTGATAAGGGACCAATTAGATGCGCCCTCAATAACCTGATTAGAGCTGGCTATTTACCAAGTCAATGAGGCAACGATGAATGTTCTGACTGGTTCGTCCTCCACGAACGAACAAAGCCTGCTTAGGATTCTCTATCAGCTTCGGTTCTCGATTCCTCAAAAATCGCTTCCCGCGTTGAGTTGTTGGACGTCTAAGATAAGAGCACAAAACAATAGTATTAAGCAGAACCCAAACAACAAAATAACAACAGAACAAACAAACTTATGAAAAATAAACAATGTAGTCAGCTAAGAATCAGACATTTAATTTAATATCCCATATAAACATTCCATTATCAACACATCGAAATTTTACTCCTTACACAATGGAGTATACAGTCCTTAAGCTTAACTTTTCGCTTTACGGGCTACAGATGATTTCCTCAATGCTTTTCAAGTTGGGCAAAAGTCAAGTTGCCCACGAAGTGAACTATAACCGTTATGACTACATAGGTGGAAGGGGGCAGCAGTTATTAGCAGCAGTCAGGCATTACGCTACTAGCACACACCCATTTATTCCCCTCTAACCGCAGCGAAACCCATTTTTCGTCGAAATACGAAATACTTTGTTAAAAACCGCATATTTCAGGAGTGTAGGTTTTGCACGATAAGAAAGAAACACCAATGTAAAGCAAAGAAACGGTTCTACTTACCTAACTCCTTTCAGACTTGACGCCATAACTGAAGTTCTCAGTGTCGTAAAACAAGGCTAATATCGAATGAACCGTTATCAGCAAAATAGACCTAAAAATTCATTTAACTATTATTATTAATTATTATTATAAAGCATACACATACGCAATGTGAACAATCAATCTAAATTCTGCAATTAAACTCTCCCCTTTCTGTGCATTTAATAACAGTAAAACTCGAACGACTTCATTCAAATTTTGTATGGCTACATTGGTACCAATGCAGCCATACAAAATTAGTCTGGCATACGAAATTTAATAATATTTTAATAATTTTTACGTCTAGCAAGGGAGCTCAGGGATGAAACTATTCTACTTCCGGTAAAATCAGGGTTTTTTGTTTCAACATCGGACCTGTTCTTTTCAGTGTTTTTCTAAGAAAAAGCGTGTTTTTCTAAGAAAATGTGTGCATTTTTCCGCGTATACAACGGTTGTCACGATATACAGCGTATTCGTATTAATGGCTACTATCGGTCCCTCTAGAGGTGAAAAAATCAGGCAGTGGCTTGTAATGCGGCTTGGAAAGCTGGAGCACTATAAAAACGTCTAAAAATAAGGGGCAAGGAGGGTTTGGGAGGGGGAACCTTCCCCCCAAAGTTAAAGTATTTTTTAAAATTGCTAAAAGCCAACAATGGCAACACCTAAATGTTTTGTTATAAACAAAGCAATTTTGAATGTTGTAAGGGCACAATTTTGATAAAAAAGTTTAGCACAAAGTAAATAAATTAAATAAGTAAATAAGTTTTACCATAAAACTTACAAAAAGGATTTCGGATGTGGTCGGGCAGATCCAGGAACACGCCACCCCTGCCCACGAGTTTCTACTGGGGGTCTGGGTGGAATGTTTCTTAAACTTTCTTAACTTTTCCCACTTTTTTAGAAAATATATTAAATTTCCAGTTAAAATCAATATTTTCAATAAAACATCCATGCGTAGCAAGCCTTTTGTTTGATGAAAACAATAAAAATTCTATTGTAACTGCTCTCCAAAGACGATAATTTTTTATTTTTGCCCGTTTTCTATTTTTTTACTATTTCTTACCTTCAAATGCGATGCCTCTCCCTGCTGGCATGCTGGCATTTTTAATGGGCGATGAGCCCCCTCTCTTAACGGGTTTCCCGGCTTCTTTTCGGCAAGCCCCAACCCACTTTCTTGGGGCTATCCCAAAACTTTCAAAAAATGCAGTTTTTGAGATTAATTTTCAAAAATTTTCCCAATTTTCAGCTAATTTATGGACTTGTATATAAGTTTAATTTTAAGCTTATAAAACATTTTAAGCTTATAAAACAGCGATTTTTCTGCGTTTTTACCTCAAAAACGCTAATTTGAAGCTAAAACTTAGGTAAACTTACACCCTCGGCTCACCCCCCCCTCCACACGTTCAGTAAGCCCCCCCCACTTTCAAACCCCTAAAAACGCCAGCACTCTGAGTGACTGACCATGAATCGGATTCGGAAAAACAGTTTTAAATAAGCTCTTACATAAGCCAACACTGTACGTACAATTTCAGATTACTCGGAGCTAAGAATAAACCCTGAAATTTTTAATTAAATTTTACGGTAGCAAAGAATTAGAACTCCGGTCTGAAGTAAAATCTAGGTCTGCATCCTAAAAATTTTTGGTTAACGCAGACAACAGAAAAGCGCTAAATTGTAACGTTTTTAATTGAAAAGATGAAGGAATATAAAGGAATAAAGGAATATATAAATATAATGCATAAAATGATTTTTATTTATGCTCCCACTGCAGAACATTAACAAAATGGCGGCTTAAAACCGTCAAATATTCATGTTTTGAGGAAGGACTAAAACTAGTTTCAGTCCGAGTTTCAGGTCTTTGCTCAAAGTAGTTTCAGTTTCAGTCGGTGGCTTAAAATATTTTCAGTTTTCTCCTCCCAAAATAGTTTCTGTGACTGAAACCTGTACAACTTAAAACCCAAATTCAGTTCCAGTGCCGGAAACATAACTAACTGTATCAGGCCTCGGACATGGCAATTTTGGAAAAGTAGGGGAAAAGTAGGAACAATTTTTTCAAAAAAGCAGGAATTTTAACAATAAAGTAGGAATTTTTAGGCTTCATAATCGATTTTGCATGCAAGATATCTAATTTTGCCTTCAATAAAACATCACTATGCAGGTTTTCCATATGGCTCAATCCAGACTTCATTCGTCCTGAAGCCTTTGTAAACGATCACGTATATAAGTCTAAAAGTTGAAGTCGTGAAACTCTTCCCAGTGTGGGTGATGGAGATGAGCTAGCAGCTGAAATTCTGCATATAACCTGACAGAGCCCATTGCGCACTCGTTTTTTGTCGAAACTTTTTGCAAACCTTTAAGCAGTCCTCTCAAATTTTTCTGAATTTCTCAAAAAATAATTAACATTTTTAGTTTTTCCAAGACAACAAATTTTATTATTTAGGTTGTATTTAAGCGCATTTTGAACATTTAACGAATAGTTTATCCAAGTTACAACTAGTTTTCGAAAGTAGAAGCAGTACGTGTGTTTATGTACGTGTAGTATATATGTGTTTTTACAAGATTATAAATTTAAAAGTGGAGACGCGGGGAGTTTAGAGGAGCCCCCCAAAAGCTAAGGAAAATCCCAAATGGAAACACTCAAAACATTGTTTTCGGCAGCCAGTAAGAAAACTAAAATATAAGCACTATAGAAAATATAAACTACCAAAGGGGGAAATTGTTTAAAATTACGTACGTATGTATTTTAGTTTGGCAACATTTACAAAATTTTAAAAATAAACGCAGTCCCACCTGAGCAATTTTTCAGACTATATATAGGTGTACATGACTTCATTCTTTCTGATTAATAGGCTCTGTCAAGTAAATAGCTCAAAATTACTTTCGAACTTGGCTATTCGCTGCTAGTGCAAACCTGATTTTAGTGGTATATACGACCTTTGGGTCTTATTAAGATTCCTCCCACGTTCAGATTCCGCATAACTTGATCAAATGAACTAAAATTTAGTTTGGCTGTTTTCAACAATGCCGCGTAAATAAAATTTTCGGTTTCACGAAACTTTAATTGTTGGATTCGCAAGAAGGTATATACCAAGGGCTAGGGTTTTTTGGTCAAAAATTGCGTCGTTTGCAGAAATGAACAATAGTTTTGACGACGCCAAAATAAAAATGACGACGGAATGACCAAGCCAAAATGTGGAAGTAACACTCAAATTTAACAATAATGCAAAGTTTTGATTACGTTTTAACAGTGATTTTTCAAAAAATTCCCACCGTAGGGGGCTGCCGCCCCCAAACCCCCGCTCTAATATTGTCTTGGTGATGTTAAACTTCGACGATGTTTGTCAATCAATCAGTATAGTATTATATATACGAAGCCACAGGCTACGAGTCTTTATGCTACATACTTCAATTGCATTTTTTGATGCAAGTTTCTCATACCAATATTTTCTTTAAAAACTTTCTCTTCCGATTATCTCAGCTAGAATGGAATGAGAGCTTATATATACGTATGTATATACCAGGATGGGATGTTTAAGAACGTTTATTGCATAAATGTTATAACTACTAGAGATGGATCTGGAGGGCAGCCCTGTCGTTGCGATTTGAAGGTAAATAAAAGCAAACAGGAAAAACAGAAAAAAGGTATATATGACAACAAAATTTCGTGAGCGTTCATATATACGTATATATATTTCCAACGTTTTTACCAGGTTTTTGGATAGAAAAAGCTTAAAATGTCGTGCGAGTTTAGCAAAAAATTCTTATTTTTCCCTTCAAAATGGGTAAACTTTTAAAAATTTTCTTGTTTCTGAAAAATGAAAAGAATTAAAGATTTAACGGACGATTTAATCTAAAAAGCAAAAATTTTCTTCGACTTCTGGGAGGCTCCGCCCCCCAGACCCCCACATTGTATCGGGTTGTTCTCGTCATTGTTAATGCTTAAAGACATGATACGTACATAGACGCCGTCGCCAGATATTTGTATTATATGAATACGTAAGTTAGAATATATTATATTCGCGGGACAATGCGAAATATGAAGCAACACACGCCAACAAGGTGAAAATACAACCAAAATTACGAATATAGCCTAAAATCAAAACAAAACTGCATTTCAGCAAAACTTTATTTTTGACGTTGGACAAATAAAAATGACGCTCAGAAAATAAAAATGACGAAAATTTGATGAAATCCGATTTTGAAAAAAAAACGCTGACCAAGGGGAACCGAAAATGTTTTGTGTCAGTTGTTTTTGCTTTAAAGTTGAGTACAGGGGCTTTCGGGGCCGCAGAACATCAATCTAAATTCACTTTTTGATCATACGTTTTGATAGTTCGGTATAAGCTTACAATTTTAGCTTATATAGAGCTAACAAAAAAGCTTAATCAGCAATCGTCTTCTACGAATCCCATAAACACCTCAGCTTTAGAAAAGAATCAATCTGAAACGATCCTTGCGAATCGAAAAAGTTCTAGAAAAACTCAGCCTGGTCGAAAACACAGTCATACCAAATTTCAGCTGATTTTGGTCAGCTTAGTCGGAATCTGGACCTAAGGGCGTAATCGTAATAAGCATATCCCAGCAGGCGTGTAGCCAGGGGGGGGGCGAGGGGGGCATGCCCCCCCTGAAATCGGTGACAAAAGAAAAATTTTTGATTATTAGCAGCAGCGCGAATAAATATTTCAAAAAATTTCGCCTGCGGCGCTAGTTTTCAACAAAAATATCTCAAAACCTCCAGATTTTGCTTGAAAATTTCAACCAACTGTTTAGTTACGGCAGAAATTTCAGAGCGTTTTGGCTTGCCCCCCTCCGAAATATTTTTCCGGCTACGCTAGTGTATCCCAAGGTATTATTTAGGCATTTTTTCCGAGGGGGGCTTCCCGCCCCCCCCCCGGGCCCGAGGGGGGGGGGACAGAACTTTTCGGGGGGGGGGAAAGAATTTTTGCAAAAATTATCCAAAACATGTATTTTTGGCGTATTTTGCATTGTAAAACGCAAAAAGTTCTCAAAAATGCCATGATTTAAGCTAAAAATAGTTATTTTTACGAAAAAATCTCCGGCAAAGCCGGAAAATTTTTGAAGATTGGCCTATTTTTGCCAAAAATTTGGGCCTCCAAAAACTCCCGGGAGGGGAGGCATTTTCGGGGGGGAGGTCAATTTCGCCCCCCCTGTAAAACATACCCTGTTATCTTAACAAAACTAACGTACGTAGCCAAGAGCACTCTACCGAAAAATTTAAAAAAACTACCTACCACTACTTTACCTACCACTGAAACTGGCAGAACTGATGAAACCTAGCCGATAGGAATTGATGCTGGAAATTTGCATGTTTCATTATCTGACTGACATATTGAAAAAACAACAGCAGGTTATGAAGCCAGCGACTGTTACGGTATTTTTCTGTCAGCCAGGCCGATTTCGTCTTTCATAGGAGAAAAGTAGGAACTTTTGGCCTAAAGAAGGTACAAACGAAAATGTAGGAACTGTCCCAGCACTGCTGTATGTAAAGTTAAAAACGTTTACCCTGTAGACACCTACGGCCAGCCACGGGACTTAAGATGCCGGTGCTCATCTCCGGATTCTCAGTAGTAGAGCAAGGAATGTTACCTCAAATGATGACATCCCTGGAAAAGGGGGAGCTGGGTTGCATAGAGCGGCGAAAGATGGCCTCAGGGATCAAACCGCCAACCCTAAGATGTATATATGCTTAAAAGTGTTACTATAGCGTGGGAGCAAACAAAAACTAGGTTACTTTGACTGTGCCCGGGTGGTTTCAACCGGATGTAGTTAACCAAGAGATTGTGGGTTCGATCCTCAGCTGTCAGAAATTACGGGTATGAGTTGCTGTAATGACATCTTTCTGCCGTTAACTATCTTATTCTAGCAAGTTCTTCAATCATAGCTAGTGAGTATTTTTTGGGTTCCATAATTTCAGTTGCATAGATAAATCAATCTACACAACAACTAAACAAGACACCAAACTCTTACGCCTATGTAAGCTATCTCAAGTCATTTAACAATCATGGTAAAGTTACACAGAAAGATAACAAAATTTATTAAACAAGATGAACAAACAAATATACAACAAAGACTCCAGCACTTAAGATTCAAGTTCCAACATAGCAAAGAAGAAAGGAAATAAAGAAGAGCAACGGAATAACGTGATATTGCATCCAACTTTTGTATGGCGTACGGGATTTAAACATGATCTGAGCATTAGTAATTATTTATCAATTAAAGCGCCTAAAGTCAAACAAGCAATTGGAGCTGTTTGACGGAGTTATATGCATTCATTCTGTATGTTTAGTTTCCACAACTTCATTGAAAAAACTAGAAAAAATTTTCGTTGGTTCATTGCTTCGCTGAAACTCGAACCGACGGTTATAATCTATTAATTATTCACTGCAAAATCTATTTCGATACAGAGACAGTTCATACAATACTTCCTTATGGGGTTAAGATGGTGATCTGGCTTATTTTTAGGCCAAAATTTATGGGGGGGGGGGGGGGCTCAAAGTTGCCCCCCCCAATCGATGGGGGGGGGCATATTTTTGGTAAAAAATTTTCAAATTTTTACGTTTTTTGTGTAAAAATTGCCAAAAATCGCTAAAAAATGACTAATTTTAGGTGTTTTTACGCTAAAATAGCTAAAATTTCGTTAAAATTCCGGCGAAGCCGGAAAAATTTTTGAAAATTTAGGGTAAAAATGGTGAAATCTGGCAATTTTTTGGCTTATGGGGGGGAGGTAAAAATTTATGGGGGGGGCTTTTATGGGGGGGGAACCTCGAATGGGGGGAGGTTGCCGAGTGGGAGGCCCCCACGCCCCCCCCCAGTAAAAATAAGCCAGGTGATCATTTCGCGGAAATATTGCTTGAAGAAAGTTGACATTACGTTAAAAATTATGAATCTCTCAAAATCAAAGCATTAGTTACGCTGTCAAAGTTAAGGTTGCTATATTTTTCAGTCAACATTCCCATAAGGAGACGTTATCAAAAAGGGTCACCAGCTGACACCGATGTGCAGCGAGTAACTCTATTTAGAAGTATTGTTTATACTCTAAAAGTCTGCAGTTAATCTGAAAAGTTGCACTTCCTCCTTGGCCCGTAAACAGTACTCTTAGACCAACAAACTATAGGACGTGTCATATTCACGAGAAAGAGAAAATATAAAACGATGTTTTGACTCCCAGCTCTAAATAATTGAGTGGTGATCGAAAGTTAATGCCTGCAAACAGAATCGTCACCTTAAGATTTAAAGCAAACATACATAAAAGTATATATATGTAAGGACAAAATTCCGTTCCATATCATTAAACAAATTTGGTTGCAATGGCTAACACTTTGGAAAATTCACCACGTTTACCACGAAGGGACATTGGGATGGGCATGAGGATTCGTGTGCCCAAAGGATTACCACTGTCGTCCAACAAAATAATATTATTTGTATCAGTTCTGGGTACAAGTTCCTTTACTTGAGAAACATGCTGTTTATGTCCCACAATGTAGCCGCGCTTCATCTGACCAAGTATGGCAACCAATACCTGAAAAGAAATCAAACAAAACTTAATGTTTTGGTTAACGAAAAGATACAAATTTGTCGTTTGTTTTAATTCACATCGTACCTCAAAAACCAGTTTTCAACTTTCCGCAAACTCCCAAAATACGTGCTTTTGGTTGACCATTCTTTTAGACCTTCGGAGAAACAGAAGCGCTTCATAATTGTATCAAGATTAAATCTCACTGAAATCTTTGAGCTGCAACGGCAAAACTCAATTAGTATATACATGTTAGGTTGAATCAAATTTGAGCATTTAAACGTTCAGGTAAAACTAGTTCATCAGTGTTTAAACATACTGCTGTGAGATTGGCT
The DNA here is from genome assembly GCA_030248195.1 of Trissonchulus latispiculum. Taxonomy (NCBI): domain Eukaryota; kingdom Metazoa; phylum Nematoda; class Enoplea; order Enoplida; family Ironidae; genus Trissonchulus; species Trissonchulus latispiculum. The sequence goes on along the minus strand of JASAND010004176.1, from coordinate 4,445 downwards.
ATAAAACAGGCAACCAGAAAAATGTTGAATCAAGTTATGTAACAAAATTAGCTAGTAAGTTACGTAATAAAATTAGCTAGTACCAAGAGTGCATAATTGCACTATGAGAAGAAGAGTAAGCCACTAGAGGGCTCCGCTTCTTGGCATTGCGTAACGGTGCTCCGCCCACAGTACGAGAATGTTTCCCCGTTTGAGGGGGGGGGGTAGAGCAGAGGATTACGGTAGTTTTTGTTCTATTTGAAAATGGGTCCCCGTTTGGTGGGGGGGGTACAGCAGAGGATTACGGTAGTTTTTGTTCTATTTGAAACTGGGTCCCCGTTTGGTAGGGGGGGTAGCAAAGAGAGGTCCCCGTTTGGTGGGGGGGGGTATGCAAAAGGGGTCCCAGTTTGGTGGGGGGCAATAGGCAAAAGAGGTCCCCGTTTGGGGGGGGGGGGGGTGGCAACAGTAACAGCCACTCTTAGCCTGACTTGGCGACCCCCCCACCAAACGGGGACCCCTGCTGCATACCCCCATACGCAATGCCAAGAAGAGGAGCCCTCTAGTGGCTTACTATTCTTCTAATAAGTGCAATTATGCACCCTTGCTAGTACCTTGTCCCCAAGCAGCCCTCGTTTCCCTTTCGACATCATTCTCCCCTTTTTGTAGACGTTAATTAAATAGGGAGGCTTTCCAGCTAGCATAGCTTGTTTTCCCAAGGTAGAATTATCAATAACTCGCAACCTCGTGCGCGAATGAATCCATGATAAAGTTGGTGATGTGCTAAACAATGGTAAACAGGAAAGACAGATGACACGCAAAACAAGAATTCCAGACAAAACCAACAAGACAAATCAAATGCTTCTTTACTTTTAGCTTCTTTCCCTTTCTTTCAACGTTTAAAGGGTTGCTTCATTTATTAAAATGACAGTAGACGTTTTGAAACAGCGTAGATACAGTACGTATATATAAATGCCAACTGAATTTGCAGAAATATTTCAATGCCATGTATAGAAAATGATAAAATATATATAAACAATACAAAAATAATACACCGCACAGGAATAAAATTTACATGGTAACACATACATAATATGCGCCGCACAACGACAGACATTAAAACTTGCAATATGCAAATATAGCAAGCTTAACAAAAAAATCAAAACTCTTTTTTGGCTGTGACTTTCGCAAAACTAAACCAAATCAATTATATATTTTAAGGATCTATGGATAGGTCTTGGGCTAAGCTTTAAACAACCCCAGTTTCGTTGCTCTACGACCTACCAGTAAGTTGCAGTAGACGAAAATGTGTGATTTTTTGTTAAAGGTTTTAACAGAAAAATCGCCCGTTAAGAAAAAAATCAGTGGCAGATCGAATCCAAGAGAGCAGCTAGCAACATTCTCTCACCAGTAACATGTTTAAAAGCCAAAACCGCTAAACTAGTGTTCCAATTTGGGCAACTGACCCCGCAGAAGGCTTAGTGGTCACTGATGGGCCCCGACAGCGTCCAGTATGAGGCCTGTTGGCTCTAAAATGCCGTTTTAAAGGCTAAAACGTTGTCTTTTCGTGTTTGTTAACGTATTTCCAGGCATTTTAGTAGAGAAACCTAGAACTTCGTATGTTGGTGGGCTATGACCCACGGTCACGTGATCTCTGCCGGACCCTCCAGGTACCAACTGGATAGTCCGAAGTGGCTACAAACACGCCCCAGGGGGTTTTCTAGTGCGCAGAATTCAAATTTGGCATTAGTTTTCAGGTAACTTGGTGACTTTCATGGTAGCTAATACTGACTTATGGAATACGTTTACGCTCGGACGGTTCAGGCCTGGCTGGTTACCAGGTTGGACTCCCAGAAGTATCACACAACCTCAAAAACAATGGGTATAAGGGTTTTCGAGGTCGCTGAGCCGAATTTGGCGTTAGTTTTGGCTCTAGCTGCTGCTCCGACGTCAGTAACAAAATATGAAATTGATTTTTTTGTTAAAATTTTAACAAAAAAAACCACCCACCCCAAGACGGCTCAGAGGTCCGATTGGGAACTTCTATATATGTATCGATAACGCACAGTTAGGACATGTCATATGAACAATATAGCTTAGAAAATAGCAGCCGAAATTCGAACTTCAGCCACTAACGTTTTTGAGGTCACTTTTGGGTACCCTCACTTAAAGGTGTGCCCTGACCGCAGAGAGCCTAGGGGCTCAAGCTCACAGGATGTAATGTCGAGATGTGTGGCCATCACCATGGAAAAAATTGGGTCTCTGCGACTTTCCTGTGACTCAGGGTGGGGTGACTTTTTTGTTAAGCTTGCTATACTACGCAATCAAAACTGACAATACGTACATAATGCACAACAAGAAAATTCATTCAGTAACAGCAGGCAAAATGTGCAGTCAGTAATAGTAGGCACCGTTGAATAAAACATATTCCTTGGTATCATCTGGAACATTGGCGTGTTCGTAGGGACAATGTCTGCAAGCGCTACCACAACATTCGCCCCTGTCTAGGTGATAGGCCGCAGTAAACACCTTGAAGCCTGTGTCACAGTCAATATAGTAGGGTTTGTTCTTTTCTATTGCGGTTAGATGCTCAATGTAATTGTATCGTTCATGATGCTTTAACCCAAGATATTTATCATATTTGATCTGGCATAGATCAAGAGCTTTCATCCTATTTCGATAGGTCAGCTTAAGCTTCTTCAAATCAACTTTATCAGGATCCATGGGGAACTGTTCGGCATTTGCGGGGCACCGCTCAGGAATGGTTGACCTACAGCAAACGCGATACGGCTCAATCAATACGTACTGACAAAGAACTAACTAGTGCTTTTGGATAATGCACCGATTGCAAAACTGCCTTCGGGGGCGACTCCCATCCCATAACCCAAATTGCCAAATTTTACCATTCTTACCCTAAATGCTAAATATATAAACAACATGTAGTTTTTTAAATGCAGCCATTGTTTCCATTGCTGTAGTCTAAAGCAATCGCATGGACATATCACAAAGTTGACATAGATAAACAAAATTCAGATCGCTCAAACATTTTAGCTAACTTCTCCTGTTATTTCACAATAACGACCAAAGAAAGAATTCCAAAATATATTTGGGATTTATCTCTATAACCAGGGGCGCAGTGATGGGGCACCCCGCCGCACATCCAGTTTGGATCCGGCCGGATCCGGATCTAGTCATCAAAATACATGCAAATTTTAAAAGTTTTGTTCTTTGATTTTGTTAATGCTTATGGTGTTTTTATAGATTTGGTAATGTTTTAATGCTGGTAGTGAATTTATTTAATAAGTTTCAACAATTTCGCTTTGTTTTATGCTGCAAATGACTGATTTATATGGCTTCACAGAAGTCACTCATTTTCGCTAAGTATTTAACCAATTTTGAATAGTGTGGGCATGCCGTAACCGCAAACATGTATATATATACAAGAATAAAAATGCTCCGATGGAGCATGAAAAATGCAATATGGGTGACACTGGGTTTTAAGCGGACAGAGGACTAGGTTTTAAAACGTTAATATGGGAGTGGCAGGTTGTAAATACCAGGAGGACTAGGTTAAAAGCGCACTAATATGGACCAGCTTCGCTGAACAACCCATATTCGCGGAAACTGTCCGGACTGATGCTGGTGGCAGTTCTTCAGTAACAGTTTACCAATTTGTGAGCATAGCTCTGCGTCTGCAACAGTTGTATTCGTAATACTTAATAATTACATAATTAATACAACTTACAACCCAACTTAATTGAATTAATTTAATTAATGCGCATATAATCCAACACTTAATACCACATATGCAGTAAAAATTGGTGTCACAAATCCCGCTCTGGCAGTTCAGTATACAGCGCTTGAAGTATATAAAGCATAATATTTCAAAATCAGCAAGCTCGCCTGGAAAGCTGACGAATTTAGAACTTAAGACCATAATGGTCAAATGCGGAGTGGAGCATGCGTACCCGCGAATATGGGTTGTTCAGCGAAGCTGGTCCATATTAGTGCGCTTTTAACCTAGTCCTCCTGGTATTTACAACCTGCCACTCCCATATTAACGTTTTAAAACCTAGTCCTCTGTCCGCTTAAAACCCAGTGTCACCCATATTGCATTTTTCATGCTCCATCGGAGCATTTTTATTCTTGTCCTATTTCATTTTTAAGGTTCTCAGTAAACCTTAAGCAAAATGTTAAAGCTTTATGAAAGAAACTTTAAAAATTCCCCCAATAATTACGTAACAGTCAACCAAGCCATAGAACAAAGCTTGAAAATCTTGATTTTGATTTGATTTTCTTGATTTTGGCAGAAAAACCCTCATCTACTACAAATAAGAATATTTTAGAAAGTTGCAGAAAGTTATCTGTAGTTTGTTATAAGCCATATGCTGTACTTCCGCAGCACTCTACTGCAGTGCAACCAGACGCAAACGTCACTGCCAAGAAAGGAGACTTATACGGCATGATTT
>JASAND010004175.1:0-44186 GCA_030248195.1 Trissonchulus latispiculum | reverse complement strand
ATTTTTGACCGAAAATCGCCTAAGTCCCCACCCCACCCCACCACGGCACTCTACAGCCACTTTGAGCATGCAGTTCTATGACTAAAGTTGCTCAGCTCGCTTACGCCTTTCATTTGATATCAAATTTGACCACTTTTGAAAAATTTTATTTTTGACCCAAAATCGCCTAAGTCCCCACCCCACCCCACCACAGCACTTTACAGCCACTTTGGGTACGCAGTTCTATGACAAAAGTTGCTCAGCTCAAATAGTCATGATTCGGATAGGTCAAAATGTACTCTGGGGGTCGATTCACAAAAAGTACTTAAACGGCTTAACTTAAACGAAGTGGTTTTTGTGAAACCAATTTCTACTTAAACGACTTAAACGACTTAAGTCGTTTAAGTAGACCCCCTTTCACAAAAAACCAGCTACTTAAACGTTAAGTAAAGTGGCGTTTCACAAATACAGGTCTACTTAAACTTTAAGCCGTTTAAGTAGAGCTGTTTTCATAAAAACTACTTAGTTTAAGTAGTTTAAGTAGACCGCTTAAATGCAGTTTAAAATCAGTCATTTTTAAGCTCCGTAGATTTACGGGGCTTAAACGACTTAAGGTGGTGATTCCTTTTGGGCACATATTGTTGGTTGACGGCTTAAAGCAAGATGAAATTTGATGAAACTTTCCAAAATAAGTTCATTTAGTGTTCTAACACCCTCCGCGCAATCCCGCTTCAAAATTTCGACGTCTCCGTTCAGGGTGGTTTTCGCCAATTGCTGACAGTTGAGCAGCAACTGCATAGTTATGATTATACTCATTTGAAAGAGCTCTTTGAGCTCTACACTTTTGCTTTTGGAAGCAACTTTCTAGCTCTTCTCTGGTGTGAGATATAGCCGATTTTCTTATTTTGGTGTAGAAAACTTGTCATTTTTGAAGAAAACAAATAATCCTCGATTTCTTGAGCTACCCAAACCGTAAAATTTTACTAAGGGTGTCGATTTGAAGGTCTCGTCGAGGCCGATTATCCGAGACATGATAATCTTCCAACTGCTATCCCGTGAGCTGCTATCATAAAAAATGTAGTTTTTGCAAAAACATTACCAAATTTTTTCCAGCGATTGTGCAGCATTTACTATGCAAGCTAGACGGTTGCCACTTACTAGACGTGTTTTACACAAAAATACCCAGGGACCCTTTTTTAGTTGCTGCTTTCTAGCTAAAGTGGCCGCTTGCTAAATTTGGGAAAAGTAGGCAAAATCCAGGTTGCGCAAACATTTTAGCTAATTTCTTCGTAACGAATAGTGATTTCATGATAATTAAAAAAGGGTCCCCAGCTTTTTAATAGTAGAATCGAATGATGTAGCCGATGCCTCCCGAAAAAATTTACTTTAGTCTGCAAAAAATCTGGAAAATTAAAGTACTTCGAAAATCCAGGAAAATAGTTTCCGAAGACTGAAGTTAGTTTTATTGCATTCATTAGAAAGAGAAAAGATTAAGCTCCATTTTGATATAAAAATGGTTTCTTAATTCCAAGTAATGAGTGAGTAATAAGGGTTCAAAATTGATGTCTCCAAAAGGAATCACCACCTTAAACGAAAGAATGCGCATTTGAATTCCCATTTTAAAAGCTTCATAACTTACGCAATTTTGGGAGTTGAAAAGTCATTCTTATATCGTTCGAAAGCTCTCAACGAGGACTTTATTTCTACAATATCAATGAAAGCACGACGCTTTTGAAAGTCTGCTTATACTTCAAAAGTCAGTATTTTTGGCTGATTTCAGCTTGTATCAGCTGTTAAATTAATAAAAACCATCCTCCTGAACAAAGCTTGATTAGCTCAAATATGCTCAAATATTTTTCCAAGGCCTAGTGGTTACAGCTTGCTGTTGGAGGTGCTGGTATCGGTTTGTGTATTTAATCCAACGGACTTCAATTTATGAAAATGGATGGAACTTCCAAATACAATATTGTGGAGCTCTTTAACATTTTGGGATCAATCCTGGTTTTTTCCTCAGTCCTTTCAAAATTTCTACCGAATCTTACGGAGAATTTTGGTTTATTTATACTGAATCGATATACAGTCTAAAGGCCAGTTTACACCACCAAACTTTCGCCAAACCAAACCTTGGCCAAACTCAAGTTTGGTGCAAAAAGTTTGGCAAACTCTGTGTTTACACTACCAAACTTCGTTTGACCAAACTTCCTCCAAACTTTCACCAAACTTTAGGAGGGAACCAATGAAATTAAAGAGAATATGAGCGCCAACTTAAACTTATTTAAACAGTTCCTTCCAGCTTGTCGATATTAAAATGGTTCTTTCATAGGTGGCCTGAGTTTAGAGGCTTCCCATTCACAGATGTTTTTCTGGTAATTTTAAAGCAAATTGAAACGATTGGAACATTAAAAGGTTTAATTAACATTGGTTCTATTGACTGGTAAAAGTGACAGTCAAGTGGCAAAATATAAACTTGGTCCTAGCAAAATTTTAGTACAATACTTCCTTTTCTAATTTTTGAATGGTTCTTATTCAATTTTCCATTTAATATTTCCAATACTGCTTTCCAATGCATTACGTACTTTAATTCTGAAGACTGGAAACCGTCTTTTTAAATCCTTCGGAAACAACACAAATAAAAAATAGTACAAAAACAAAAAAGCGAAGGGCGGAAACAAATGCATTAAGAATATCTATGCAAGTGTATATATACATAGCACAGACTCAAGCATGTGACTTTTTGGTGGATTCTTATTGGCCAGTTTCAGCAAACGTTTGCTGAAATTTGCTATGGGACCAAACGCAGTTTGGCAGTTTGGTGCTAGTTTGGTGGAAGTTTGGTGGACGTTTGGTGTATGTTTACACCATCAAACTTCCACCAAACGTTTGCCAAACTTGAGTTTGGTCAAGGTTTGGTTTGACGAAAGTTTGGTGGTGTAAACTGGCCTTAATTGCACACTGTATCAATGCATACTAGATGGAGTTCGTTGTTTTAAGCTAGAAAATTGGCCAAAAAAACCATTTTGGCAAAACTGCAATTATTTTGTTTTGATCATCGATGTCTCAAAAAGTACGCAAAAAGATTTGCAAGATTTTCGCTCATTTTGCTAGTTTCGCAAACTCATTGAAAGTACTGATTTTAAGCCTAAAACCGCTCTTTCTAACTCCCAAAACTGCGAAAGCTATAGCTTTTTGAAAATTAGTGCAGAAAAGGATACCAACACCACCATAAGCTAGATATTTATTTGAAAAATTATTTTGGCAAAACTGCTATATATAATCGTGTTTTGAACATCAGTTTCTCGACAACTACTCAATGGATTCGAGCCAATTTTTGCAAAATGAAAATTCGCATTGGAGAAAGGGCTTTTTCTTGGTTTGGGCTAGAACATTGGGCTAAAAGTTCCTCAGTTGCGAAGTTTTAAAATTTCGAGTCATTCGGCGGATTTTTTGGAGCAGTAAGGGCTACTGCGCCAAATCCAAAAAATGGCCCTCGGCCCAGTACTTCATATTTTTGGCACAAAAATTTTAGGCCTATTCCGTAGTTTTGACAAATATTTTTGGCGAATAAATTTTCTTCTTGTGCCAAATTTCTATACTAGTGTATTCAGCTCATCAGAAACATGTGTGTCGTTATAAATACCACAGCCAACAATTTCTTCTTATACCATCAGTTTGTTACCGTTAAATTCGTTTCATTAAAAACCGGCTTAAACGGCTTAACTTAAACGACTTAACTTAAACTTCTTAAAAATTCGTTTCATAAATAAATGACTTAAACTACTTAAACTACTTAAATTATGTCGTTTAAGTTAAGTCGTTTAAGCCGCTAAGCTGTTTAAGTAGTTTAAGTAGTTTAAGCCATTTATTTATGAAACGAATTTTTTAAGAAGTTTAAGTAGTTTAAGTTAAGTCGTTTAAGTTAAGTAGTTTAAGTTTTTTGTGAAACGACCCTGGGAAAATACGCGAAAAAACACTGAAACAACATTTATTTTATTTTATTTCATCGAATTTCAATAGATTTACAAATTTTTGCTTTTAACATAGAAACGGGCAAATTTGATGAAACTTAGCCAGTTGATGCTGCAAATTTTGAAGTTTGATTCTCTCACTTATTATAAGGAATATCGCAAAAATGAATGTGAAGTCAGCGACGCAGATTTTACCTGTCGCATGCATAAAATCGCTAATATGAGTTACCCTGCCCGAATATTGGGGTTGGTTTTTTCCCATCGGTTGGCTCTTTCCCGCCATTGGTTTTTTACCCCGGCTAATTAACCGTTAATTACTAATTAACGACAGGACCTAGAGAGGCGATTTATATACCAAAATGACAGTTCAGACAGGGCTTGATAAGAAAACAATTTATAGCCGGATTGCTCCACGGAGTAGTTCTGCAGAGTCCAAAAAGTGACTACCTTGGTTTTTTCCCCGACCTCTATACGTCCCCACTCCACCCCACCACAGCACTCTACAGCCATTTTGAGCAAGCAATTCTATGACAAAAGTTGCTCAGCTCACTTAGGGCTTTCATTTAGTACCAAATTTTACCACTTTTGAAAAATTTCATTTTTGACCGAAAATCGCCTAAGACCCCACCCCACCCCACCACGGCACTCTACAGCCACTTTGAGCATGCAGTTCTGTGACTAAAGTTGCTCAGCTCGCTTACGCCTTTCATTTGATATCAAATTTGACCACTTTTGAAAAATTTTATTTTTGACCCAATGACACTCCACTGAATTATTAACTCTACCTGAGTTACGCAATCATTTTCACATTCCAAGGGGAAAACGCTAAATCCCAAAGTTAGCTCAAATGCATGAATATCGTATTCTTACCTCATTAAACACTGTTTTTGATGGTTTCTTAATGTTCCGATGTTATAAATTAACTTTCAGAACATGTCCCGAATATGTTTCCATTTTCTTCCGATGCATCGAAAAACCCCAAATACAATTTCGTCAGATTTAGCATACCCCCACCTACTATGACCCACGGAAAAGATTGTAAATAGTGTGAAATTGCTGGAAATGCTCAGAAAACAGGATATTTTATTGTAAAAATCGTCAAAATAACGTTAGGAATATTTTTCCATTTTTTTCCACCCCATCGGAAAAAATGGAAAAAAACGGAAAAAACCTTTTTTTCCAGTCCTTTTTTTCCGCGACCATCCCTAGATCAAGTAGAGCCTAGTATGGACCTCCAGCAAACGGTTGCCGACATGACCCTCCAGACGGCAAAGTGGAACCAGCCCAGCAACTTGGGTCAGTCGGGCAGCAAAACTGATAGCGGGAATCGATTCTCCGTCCGCAAAAACCTTTGTATGCAAGATTTGAGGCTTCCAGGTCGCAAAATAAGCGAAAACCTAAGTTCAAAGTTGGACCCAAAATTCACCAACTTTGGCAGGCCAGTACCCAAAAATTACGCTCAGGGCCGGAAAATCATATAGCAATTGAATGACCCTGATATGTGTCCTATTCAGTCATATAGGCAGGCAGTATTGCGCCATATATAGCCCAGTCTGACTTATTACGGCGCTTTTGAAGCATACTGTTTGGCCATTTTAGCGTTTTGGCCGACTTTGGCCCCCCGCCAATAATTTTTTCCGGCTCTGGGAGGCATAAAAACTAGCCTATCGGCTTATTTTTGTTGCGTACTCCAAGAATATATATGGTTTTCATAGGCTAAAATTTTTCGTAGTATCTCTAGTTATTACGCCTACAAAACCCCCTTACCAGACGTCAAAGCGGAGAACCGGAAAAAACATCTCTCGTAAGCGATTTTTGGCGCAACTTTTTAACGGAAAGTGGTACGGGGATGACACTAGGCGAATATACTAAACTCGACACGTACAATTTTTTGCTATACAATTTACTATGTAAGGGTCTGTAGGAAAGAAGACTGTCTGCCCTGCCTTTCGATCATCTGCTGACCCATTTGATCTTTTTACCATACTATGCATGGGATTGAACAACTACGGCATGATAAAAAACCGATGGCGCCAGTCCGTACCTCCATTACCCTCAATAACCTTTGGTGTTAATAAGACAGCAATGAAAGCCGCTAAGACAGCACGTGAGAAAATATGTTATTAATGTTCCACTCTGGGCCAAAGTTTTTTATCGAGCAGATCTTCAGTTTGTTTCTCTTCTATTCTGAATAATAATAATTTTGGATACAGCGGAATTAAAGAAAGCACAATTATTGAACAGTGTATAGTCTTAATTGGTCTCCGGCTGTGAGGAGAATGGGGTGTTCTTTCGCGCAGCAATTCCAGGAAGTTGTTCGACTTCCCGGTCTTAGGGGGCACGGGAAAGATCGTCCCCTCAGTTACCCAAAATATTTGATGAATCTCTGCAGCTTTGGTTTATTTTCAGGGTTGGGTGAAAGGAGAGTAAAAACGGGAAAATTAAGCTTTCTGGACAAGGATTAGGGGATCGGGGGCCAGAATTTGAGCGTTTTAAATCACCAAAAAGTGGTGATTTTTAAGTGAAAGATTATATACCCCCAACCCCCCCCCCCGAATCCGGACCTCAGAAATTTCGAAAAATGGCCATAGGCAATGGCAATAGATGCTAAAACTGTGGGGGTTAGGCCCAGTTGTCAAGTGTGACAAAAGTTGTCATCGGGACCAGAAAGCCCCGATGGGTTCTGAAATAGGAATTTGGGGACACCACGAGGGCATAAGGGTCCCCAGCTTTTGCAGCAGAATTGCCCCTGTTTAAATCCTCTAGGGCATAAGGGTCCACAGGGATGTGTGAGAGGCTATGAGTTCCAGTGATAACTTAACCTGAAAATAAAAGTGTGTCCATGGGGAGACGGGGGGGGGAAGAGAGGTGCTAATGCCAAAGCCTCCGTGTAACGCTCAAGGCGCACCTCTCTTGGAAAATAACCCAAGAGGGGAGACAGCAACCGCTCTCGTCAAATGCTCAACTGGCACTGACTGGAAATTTGAATTTCCAGACGAAACCCCATCAGGGGGCGGCGGTTTCCTGACCCCCTGCAGCCGATTGGCTATTTTTGGGTTGTGATCATCACTAGCGTAGCCAGAAAAAAATTTCGCGGAGGAATGCAAAATTTTTTCGGGGGCTCTGGGGGGCCGAGCCCCCTAGAAGCTGAAAAATTTTTTATTTCGTGACTTTCGTGGAATTTTTACAGAGCATTCTTTGAAATTACAATAATATTTTAGGGGCAGTGCGTGTTCATGCACCCAACAGATGCAGAAGGTGGTCAATGTACACTCAAATTATTATAAATAGGGTATTTGGTACTCATTTTGTTAGTGCGAAACACGTATTATGATGGTGCTATACATTTATATATTTCGCACCGAAGGCGTGAAAAGTTTTTGAAAAATGGGCGTTTTACACATGGCAGGACAAAATTCCTGGGGGCAACACAATTTCAGGGGGGATTCCCCCCATTATCCCCCCCCCATGGCTACGCGTCTGGTGATCATTGCAATCACCTCTGATTGGACTACCGAGTCGTGGCCTACGGTAGTTCAAGTTTGCGGGCCATCAAAGGGATCCAGATTTATGGCTTCTGAGCTACAAATCTGGAAAGCAAACATTTTTGGGCCACACTTCGAGTGGCGAGATTTGGAAGATTTTATGAGAGATATTGGGGATTTTTTAAGACCAGGGTTCTTTTGGTTTTCGGATTTGCGTCAACCTTGCTTTAAGTTAAAGTTGCGTCCCGTTAAGACATTTTGCGTCCAGGCACAATTCCTGTTTTTAGTGCAAAATATTGTTTTATTTATGAAAATTTCGATAATTTCTGCAGTTCGGTTTCGAAAACTCAAAGGACTACTGATCCTTGATAATTGTATTGCAAATGAGCACGGGGGGGGGGTCTGGGGGCGGATCCCTCCAGAAGTTGGAGGTTTTTTGAAACTACGGATTAAATCTGTTGCGGAAATGTTTGGCGGGCGGCCGGATTGGCGGCATAGTGGGCATTGGTGGCATCCTCTTTACCATACGATGTATGGGATTGAACAATTACGGCATGATAAAATACCGATGGCGCCAGTCCGTACCTCCTTTACCCTCAATAACCTTTGGTGTTAATAAGCCAGCAATGAAAGCCGCTAAGAAAGCACGAAAGAAAATATGTTATTAATTTTCTACTTTCGGCCAAAGCTTTTCATCGAGCAGATCTTCTGTTTGTTCTCTTCTATTCTGAATAATAAGAATTTTGTATACAGCGCGTGAGGATACAATATGTTACGTGACATACGATCGCGTGACTTGTTGTTCTTTCGTTACCTTCAAAAGCCCAGTCAGTTCTTGTTTATTCTTTCGCGCAGGCCGGTTGCTTTCTCCAGTCCTTCTGTATCCTTAAATTCATGTTCTTGAGTTTTCTCTGGCAGAATTTGGGGTCCCTTAGTACTTCGAACGTCGGGGTAGACAAGTAGAAGTAACCTAATCTGGCGACAGGTTGGGTGGGGGACACCCAATTGAATTTATTGTGCGCGCCTGATATTGCACGTAATTTGCTTGATAAGAATGCAACCATAAATGCGTGTACACCGTGGTTTAACATAAGGCCTGCATAATTTCTGTGTGAACTCCTGTCTTTGTTCTGCTTCCAAATCAAGCGAATTTACTACGTGTATATGCTAATGTCGAATTGGCAATTTCAAAACCAGAAACGTAGATTCTTCCTTTTGATTGATGACTCATCATAGTTAAAACTAATATCATTATCAGCTCCACAAAGATTTTTCGAATGCATGCAACAAAATGAAAGAATATTATGTTGAAATTTTATTAGCAGTGCAAGGTAAATTCTTGAGGTTATACAAGTTCATTTTACTCTATGTTTTGCAAGGTACATGCGTTTTCTGTAGTAAGCAAGTAAGAACTCCATTATAAAATAAGTGCCTGATTGTAAATTTTGTCTAAAGAAAGCCTAGCTCTTTTGCACAAAATACTGCTTTTTGATGAACAGATTTGCATTGTGAAGATAAACAAAGTCCAGTTGGCATGATTTTACTAAATCACAATGTTTAAATAAATAAAGCATGCCGACATTGAAAATTCTTTGAGAGGTTGTTAAACATGGTTAACTGTTAATCTAATAAAATATATGGTTTGGTATTATAACAATTGAAGTCTGACTGAGTCAAGATTGGACGGCTTTCGCAAAATTTCTCAGCAGCTTTATCTTTAAAATAATTCCGCTGCGCAGCAGGCCTACAATTTATGAAAATGTTCCTTTGGCAACATTTAATATTTTGCAGATTATATTGCTTGTTATGCTTATGGTTCTTAATTTTCATGCGGTTTTGGTTGTTCAGATTTAGGTTTATAGGTTTGTTCCTTGTTCTGTTCTTGCGCTTTGTTAAAATATAATTTACTATATAAGGGTCTTTTGAATTACTGTAGGAAAGAAGACTGTCTGCCCTGCCTTTCGATCATCTGCTGACCCATTTGATCCTCTTTACCAGACGATGTATCTGATTGAACAACTACGGCATGATAAAAAACCGATGGCGCCAGTACGTACCTCCATTACCCTCAATAACCTAATGGTGTTAATTAGACAGCAATGAAAACCGCTAAGAAAGCACGTTTATTAATTTTCCACTCTTGGCCAGGTCAAAGGCCAGGCCAGGCAAGGTCAAAAGAGAAATACAAGAAAGCAGATTGTAAAGGTATGTTTTGGTTGTTCAGATTTAGGTTTATAGGTTTAGGTAGGTCTTTGGTTTGTAAGTGGGTTAAGTAATAATCAAGAATTTTATTCATTCATTATTTGCTCGTATGTTCTGTTCTGCGCTTTGTTAAAATATAATTTACTAAATAAGGGTCTTTTGAATTACTGTAGGAATGAAGACTGTCTGCCCTGCCTTTCGATCATTAGCTGAAACATTTGATCCTCTTTACCATACGATGTATGGGCTCGAACAACTACGGCGATGATAAAAAACCAATGGCGCCAGTCCGTACCTCCATTACCCTCAATAACCTTTGGTGTTAATAAGCCAGCAATGAAAGCCGCTAAGAAAGCACGAAAGAAAATATGTTATTAATTTTCTACTTTCGGCCAAAGCTTTTCATCGAGCAGATCTTCTGTTTGTTCTCTTCTATTCTGAATAATAAGAATTTTGTATACAGCGCGTGAGGATACGATATGTTACGTGACATACAATCGCGTGACTTGTTGTTCTTTCGTTACCTTCAAAAGCCCAGTCAGTTCTTGTTTATTCTTTCGCGCAGGCCGGTTGCTTTCTCCAGTCCTTCTGTATCCTTAAATTCATGTTCTTGAGTTTTCTCTGGCAGAATTTGGGGTCCCTTAGTACTTCGAACGTCGGGGTAGACAAGTAGAAGTAACCTAATCTGGCGATAGGTTGGGTGGGGGACACCCAATTTAATTTATTGTGCGCGCCTTTATTATATTTCTGTTTTTGCCTTTTTATGTTTACGGTTCCTAATTTTCAATGCTGTCTCTGGAGCTGTACATTTGTAAGTTTGGTACCTCCTTCCATATTCGAATAAGGACTCGTTATTTCTACTATGTGCACTTTCCTCAATGCCAGCGCTTATTTCACCAGTTATTTTGGTTTTCTGCGCAAGGTCAAAAGAAAGTTTTGTAGACAATTTTGGTAATGGAAGATGGTCATTCGACGATTCGTTAACTAATTAAACTAATTATTGCGTATCTAAACATTATGCTTGTTATTATTAGCAAGAGTACATAATTATAAGAGTATGACAAGCCTAACACTCTATGCAGTGAAGGCCAAAACTATGCTATGCGCGCTATCGGCTGACCCCCCCCACAAATTGACCCCCCCTCACACCGTTCTTATATGGGTACATAGTCTCAAACGGGGTCGCTCACTCGCTTAGCATGTTTTTTACATGCAAGTATTAAACGACCCCTCCGTATTAGCTTAACTAATCAACTATTCCTTAATTAATGATACTCTCTGTTGTTTTATTCAATCGTAGATAACCTAATTGCGTTCTAATTCTAATTATCCAGGACCTTATTGACCTGAGGATGGAAGTTTTTTCAGTTTAAACACTTACAGTGCTACTCGACTCGTGGTCATCCGTACAAATTGATATTAAAACGTTCCCGCCTGGATATTAGAAAAATTATTTTTGTAATCGAGTTGTTCCAATTTGGAATTCTTTGAATTCCGATATAGTTTGTTTTGAATGCGTGAATGAATTTAAAATAAAACTGAATAATACCTCTCTATCTCACTTCGTTAAGGGACGGGGATTAGACCTCCCTCAACTTAGCAGTCCCATTTATTGAGTCAAACGTGAAACGAATTGAGCCAGATAGCTGGCGCTATGAACTAAATGAGACAACAATAAACTTAATTGGGACACGTTTCAATTAAGTATAAAACAGGAATACTTATTACTTATCGGGACTGCTAGCTAGAGGTGAGCAGTCCCAATTTTGAGTCAAGCGGTCTTACTTCGCCAATACACGAAGATTAATTGCAGATAAATGAGCCACTCACTTAAAACGTTATTTTACCCTCTATTTAATTACAATTTAAAAATAAATAGTTAAAATTTATTGTTTGAACGGTTATTATTTCTTAGCTACCGTCTGGCTTTATCAAAATTACTGTGGACTGTGGATCAAAATTAGTCTTATTGTACGAGTTTGATATTTAATTGCGTAGGTGTAACGATAACGGCGAGTGTGAGGGTGGGGGGGTAGGTTTTCTGAACTGCTTAGCAAAAAAGAAGCTGTTCCTTTTATGCTGAGCGTGCTTTACCAGATGTGCTAGTAGGGGGAGGTGTTATTTTGGAAAAATTAAGATTCTCTAAAACAATTTTAACTTAACCCAAAAGTTGTCCGAAACGGGATGAGATTGCAAAAACCGTGAGCAAAACTGGTGTGGCAGGCAACAAATTGGGGAGGGTTCAATTCGGATGGACGTTCGTTAGTGTGACGCACCAAAAGACCCCTACATTTTGGAAAAAATCGAAATTTTATGTCAGTTTTAAGAGAAGTTATGCAATGTTCGACAGTTTTGGTCATTTTTGGGCAATAGTCTGACATTTTTGTCAACATGATAAAGTCTGGGAGAGGGGAAGCCAAAGATCAGATGATGGCGCCCGGGGCCACTCACGGGTAAATCTGGGGGGACATCTGGAGGGGCTCCCCCTGCCTCCTAATTTACTTGTGTCGTTACAACTATGCGTATGCGTATTGTGCCACAGTTAATGTATATCATTGGATACAAACTTACATTAAAGGGGGGTTTACACTATCAAACTTTCGTCTGACTTTGTCAGATGAAAATTTTCCTCCAACAAATGTCAGACGAAATTCTCGCATGTAAACGACTAACTGACTCAGCTCTGACAAGAAAATTTTAGTTGGATCAAAATGGAAATTTCGTCTGATATCAGATGAAACTGACCAATCGTATAGCTTCATTTTAAAGAAAACTAGCGTGAAGCAACAGTCTTTGAATTTTATTGGACACTGTGTCATTATCAGATGCAAACTCCTTACTTGTTTGGTGGACTGTGTAAACTACTGGTCGGATGAAAAATGTTTGCTCTGATATTTGTTCCATCTGATAAAATCAGATGAAAGTTTGATAGTGTAAACCAGGCTTAATTGTAGTTTAACCGTTTCGATTGCGTGTATGTCTGATTGGATTTGCGTAATTATCACTGACAAATTACGCAATTCCAAGATACGTACATGTCAATATAATAACATCTAATTTCCAATCTACTTCATCTAATTTCTCGATTGTACAGTTGTACACCACAATCATCGCTGCTGATCATTATCCCGATGGATACCGATTTTGGGTATGTGCATATTTTTAATTTTTGTATATGGGTTTTTGCTCTTCGTCCTCGAGTAAACCCAAAATTCGTCAATTCGCGTACATGTATTCGTGTGGCCGTATCTGTTATTTTCTAATAATATGAATTTCCATTAATTGTTATAGCTGAGGGCTCAGACTCAGAGTCGGTTTGTCCCCAGTTTGTCCAACTCTAATCCCAATAATTAAGGTCGCCCCCGGTTTGTCAACTCTAATCCTAATAATTAAGGTCGCCCCCAGTTTGTCAACTTTTTCAGTTCATCCTTACTTAGTCAACTCTTTTACAAGGCATCTTATTCATGCCATCCCCACTTTGTCAACTCTCGTTCGCATTAATCAGTTTTTCTTAGAGGGAAACAGCTTTAGCTTTCATAAATAGACCCCCTCTCACACCGCCCTTATATGGGTACATAGTCTCAAACGGGGTCGCTCACTCGCTTAGCATGTTTTTTACATGCAAGTATTAAACGACCCCTCCGTATTAGCTTAACTAATCAACTATTCCTTAATTAATGATACTATCCAGAACCTAATTGACCTGAGGATGGAAGTTTTTTCAGTTTAAACACTTACAGTGCTACTCGACTCGTGGTCATCCGTACAAATTGATATTAAAACGTTCCCGCCTGGATATTAGAAAAATTATTTTTGTAATCGAGTTGTTCCAATTTGGAATTCTTTGAATTCCGATATAGTTTGTTTTGAATGCGTGAATGAATTTAAAATAAAACTGAATAATACCTCTCTATCTCACTTCGTTAAGGGACGGGGATTAGACCTCCCTCAACTTAGCAGTCCCATTTATTGAGTCAAACGTGAAACGAATTGAGCCAGATAGCTGGCGCTATGAACTAAATGAGACAACAATAAACTTAATTGGGACACGTTTCAATTAAGTATAAAACAGGAATACTTATCGGGACTGCTAGCTAGAGGTGAGCAGTCCCAATTTTGAGTCAAGCGGTCTTACTTCGCCAATACACGAAGATTAATTGCAGATAAATGAGCCACTCACTTAAAACGTTATTTTACCCTCTATTTAATTACAATTTAAAAATAAATAGTTAAAATTTATTGTTTGAACGGTTATTATTTCTTAGCTACCGTCTGGCTTTATCAAAATTACCGTGGACTGTGGATCAAAATTAGTCTTATTGTACGGGTTTGATATTTAATTGCATAGGTGTAACGATAACGGCGAGTGTGGGGGAGGGGGTAGTTTTTCTGAACTGCTTAGCAAAAAAAGAAACTGTTCCTTTTAAACTGAACGTGCTTTACCAGATGCGTTAGTGGGGGGGGCATACTTTCCTTGGAACTTTGGGTCTCGGGGTGGGGGGGTAACTCTTGGGCGACCTCCGAAATGTGATGGGGTACCCACCCCAGAATTCTGAATTCAGAAATTTCGAAAAATGGCCAAAAATGCGAAATTCCTGAGGTCCAAATTCTGGGGGGGGGGGGGGGTTCGGGGTGTACGTATCCCCATCCTATTTCGGGGGTTGACCACCAAAGTCCCAGGATTTACCCCCCCCGAAACCCTAAGTTCCATGGAAACTATGCCCCCCAACCCCCCCCCCCCAAAGGAAATTATGGGGGGAGGAGATGTTTTAGAAAAATTAAGATTCTATTTCAAAACATCTTTAACCCAGAACCCAGAAGTTGTCCAAAACGTCGGAAAACCGTGAGCAAAACTGGTGTGGCTGGCAACAAATTGGGGAGGGCTCATTTCGGATGGAGGTTTACTTGCTAGTGTGACACACCAATAGACCCCAACATTTTGAAAAAAATCGAAATTTTATGTTAGTTTTAAGAAAAGTTATGCAATTTTCACCCTTTTGGGTCATTTCGGGGCAGAAGATTGACATTTTTGTCAATATTTTAAATTCTGGGGAGGGGGGAGAAGCCAAAAATCGGATGGGACCTCAACGGATAAATCTGGGGTTGGGGGCCGCCTCCCACAATTCACTCATGTATCGTTACATCTATGCTGTATTTTTAATATTTATGTGTGTGATACATACATACATAATGTATCATCGGATACAAACTTCCAACAGTCATAGTTTTATCATTTATATAACAGTTTGGATTGAGTGTATGCCTGATTGGATTTTGCTTACTTATCATTGACTGATTAAGCAATTCCAAGATACGTACATGTCAATATAATGGCAATGATATCCAATTTCTTGACTGGAAATCGTTATGCTGAGCTGACTCATCTTGGTCTTTGGGTATGTATATGCTTTCTATTTTATAAATAAATATGAAAGAATATTTGTATGATGTATATATATCGTATTTTTAAGTATTTGCATTTAAGTTTATGTATATATTAGGTTTAGTGATGGGCACTGGATATTTTTTCATATCCGGATATCCTCCTATTTTGCGATAACGGATATATGAATATCCAGTTATCCGCCTATTCCAAACCTAACTTCAAGAAAATTTTTCGATTTTGCAGTTAAATTTTCAATTTTTTTGTCAATTTTTTGGCAGGCTGTGAATGTCCATCATGCAACCAAGCCGCAACCTTCGTTTCAAAAATATTTTCAGAGGAATTTTTGAAAAACATTTTAAACTTTTTGAAATTTTTGTCTATATGTTTTGATAGGAAAAAGTTTTATCTGTAGTTATTGCGGTGCATCTACACAACACCCCTTTGTTACGTACAAGCAGAGAAACCGAAAAACATTACTCTCGTAAGCGATATATGTAGCGTTATGGCAATTTTTAATGGAAAGAAATACAGGAATGGAACAGAACACGTTAACTAAACTCATGTACGTGCAATTTTTTGCGCATCTAATAATTCTGAACTTTTCTTTGACCCATGTGCGTAACGGAACAGTTTTTACTCATTCCTGACTCTGGTTTGCCAACTCTTTTTCAGTTCATCCCCATGTAGCGCAAATGTGATTCTCCAATTGGCTACCCGACAAGTAATTGTCGCAGAATCTGTCGCTCAATAGATAACGGACCTGGCTGTCAGGAACCAGGACGGGGTAGCCTCGCCAAACTATAAAGTTATACAAATACGAATAATAATCCTACCTGCCTAGTCTAACAACTAACCCTAACCTACCAAAATAACAAGCCGTTAGAATAAATGATTTAATAAACGTACGTACATACAGTGGGCGTAAGCCCGGACAGACAGTCAATCCCAGACAAACAATACACACACACAACAATACAAACAAACCTTAGGGTTGAATGAACCCAGTACAGTGTACACCCCAGGGGGAGAAAGCGTAGGTGTAGAGGAGACACCGGAGCGTAGAACCCAAACGAAAGTAGGTGGTAATCGGGCGACCGACGAGCGATTATAACCGACTGGAGTTGGGAAAGAAACTAACACAACTGATGTGTTGGGGAGTTTTCAAGGGAGACCCCCAAAGTAGACGGGGCTTAGAAAACCCACCCCCCAACCAGAAGTTGACATGCGCATACAGCGCCCCCAAGTTTGATCACCTACCCAATAGTTACATCCCACCTAACAACACCTCCCCGACCAACAAATAGAATAATGACGTTAGCTAAAGCCAAGCAGTAGCTAAGGGCCGAAAAAGTATTAGGTGTGTAACAACAAAGTGACAATACATAAATGAATGATTTACATACTATCTCTACATCTCTCCAGGGCTCTCATGACGAGCTCCTGCGAGGACACCATGTAAATGGGACACTGCACTTTCCTACGTAACAATAAAAAATAAGTAGAAAAATACAAAATACAAGTATATAAGGGGAATAACACATACTAATACGGGGGTTAGTAACAGTACAAAATAAGATTCCGGTAACAGAACCTGTAAGAGGTTTAGAAAAAATATAAAATTACAAAGAGAGTAAATACGAACAACCAGAAAAATACTCAAGGGGCCAAGAGAGAAGGAATTCTCTCCTTTGGTGGATGTGATCAAACGGTAGTGGTAAAGTAATTTACCTTAAAGATGGTATAGTAAGCAGTTGGCGTAAACCAGAAGGTCCGGAGTATCCTTCCATTCCACTGGTTTACGGACACGTGGGGAGTAGAAAGAAAAAATTAAGAGAAAGAAAAAGTATAAAGAATTTAAACCACTAATACCGTTAGGGACCTGTCCTAATGGGAAAAAATACCAAACCCAATCCCATAGGTATTTACTAACTCTTTATAAATGAATTTGAAATAATTTCAACCAAGGTACAAGCCAAGCGCTTGACCATAGAAAACAACAGACCAATGTATGTAAGGCAACTAATGTAAAATACTCTAACCTATACATACTATTACAAAATACACAAAAAGACTAATGTATCTTACTGATAACTAGTAAGCAAATAGAAATACAGTGGCATAAGGCCAATACAAAGCTTACAAGAAAACGACTCATACATTCAAACATTCATACAAAACAACTGTAAGTAGAAAAATATACACGTATTGAATACTCGCAATTAAAGCCAAGTGATTAAAGAACTTACGTACTAATCAAAAAGAAGAACCAAGAACATAACAAAAAACAAGTTCATGAGTAAATATATTCGAGACAAACTAGTAGTAATACTTACACGAAAAATAGAAACTACAAAACACCAAAGAAAACGACAAAGAAACGACAAGTCAAAAGCTACGTAACATAGAACCAGTAATATAAATTTGGGGTAAGCCCATAAAATACTAATATCAAATACTAACAAAACAAATACTGAATACAAAATAGTAGTTAACCTAAATTAACAAAATGCTAACTATATGAGCAAAACAGAAAAATACAGCATATATATTCCTACGTACTGACAAATTAACAAAACTAGATATTTCTGACAAAGCTACCAAAATTACCAGGATTGACATAGAAATCACAAAAATATAACATAAAATTATGCATAGTCACCAAAACTGAGCGATATAATATTTGGAAGAGTTCTTTGGCTAATCTGATAGTGTAAACCAGTAATAATGGAATGATCCATTGAGCAAATCAAGATGGAATAATTGTTCATGGCAGTGGAGATTTGGCAGTGAAAAGTACAGGATTACCAGATTCATTGGAAAATGTCAAAGGTAAGGATAATTTTCTCAGGTTCCAATGGTTCAAAGAGTCCAGGTTTCAAAGGAAATATCCAGGTTTCGGTAAAAGTTCAGAGAGGGCAGACTAATATGGACAAAATTTAACATGATGATACAAGAAGTGGGTGTAAACCCTAAGGTAAGGCCGCTTCATTGTGGGTGTAAACCCTTTCGGCAGAACTCGCGATAGAGCAGTTCACGACGATCAGGCTGGTTCACAGGCATGCCTTCCAATGGATTCCAGATGATGATGAAGGCTGCTGGGAAGAAAACGTTATCCCGATCACCTGATGGTTCACATCCCGCGACGTGCAATCCACGGCGATTCACACCCATATCCACGACGGATTCATTGACGAGTCGACGAGGCAGATCATGACGATGGAACGGCAGCGCTGGGCGATCTGCCTTATAGTTGGCAGCCGCTCTCTCGATGCGTTTGAGAACGAGAGCCTTAAAATCCTGAAGCTCACGCGGCGACAGAGGTTCTCGGGTAAACCGATTCTTCCAGAGGTCATCTGGACCAGCTTGGGTGAACCAGAGAAACAGCTCCGTGTACATACCGCTTGAATGTTGTTTCCAGTCCAATGACGAGTGTCATAGACCCAACCAATAGGACCGTTTGGATCCAAGTCACGTCGACTACGAACTTTTCGTCCGTCAGGCAGATCAGGCATGGAAAATCCAATGCCCCAAAACGAGTCACTGGAAGCCTTGCCGTAAAGGCATCCCAATGATTCTACCAGTTCCCGTTGCATCTCGGCTGAATGATAAAAAGTATGGAAAATGATGGATCGCTGGGTCAGTTGGTCATAACCCATATGGAATACCTGAATACGTTCTTCAGGACACTCTCGCATATGGCGATCGGCCTCGTCCTTGACGTCATAGCCAGAAGAACGATTCATGCGAAGAATGGCATTTTCCATAGTTGGACGGCGACAGAAATGGGCCTTTCGGGCGTGGTAGAGATGCTCCTTCGTCTCCATTCGCGATTTACATACTATCTCTACACCCACTTAGTCATTTACAAGGAATCCCCAGTTTGCAACTCTTTTTCATGCTATCCCCAATTAGTCAACTCTTGTTCGAATGAATCTGTTTTTCTCAGGGGGGACTTGCCTTACACTGGCTAAAACAAGGTTTTAGCCTTAAAAACGTCTAAATTTTGGATATTTAATTTAAACAGAAATCATTTTTAGTCATGATCATGAATAAGATTTGGCAAGGAAAGCACCAGTTGAAAAATAATTTCAAGTTTCATTAGATTTTAATTTCATTTTAAACTTAAATTAAAATTCTCACTATCTTTATAAATTTTAAAATTTTTTAAAGTTTGTACTCAATTGACAATTGATGCTTTCCAGATCAAATCTTGCAGATGATTAAATACATAAATAATCTTTCTGTTAAAATTAACTAAATTATTTATGAAAGCTAAAGCTGTTTCCCTCTAAGAAAAACTGATTAATGCGAACGAGAGTTGACAAAGTGGGGATGGCATGAATAACATGCCTTGTAAAAGAGTTGACTAAGTAAGGATGAACTGAAAAAGTTGACAAACTGGGGGCGACCTTAATTATTAGGATTAGAGTTGACAAACCGGGGGCGACCTTAATTATTGGGATTAGAGTTGGACAAACTGGGGACAAACCGACTCTGAGTCTGAGCCCTCAGCTATAACAATTAATGGAAATTCATATTATTAGAAAATAACAGATACGGCCACACGAATACATGTACGCGAATTGACGAATTTTGGGTTTACTCGAGGACGAAGAGCAAAAACCCATATACAAAAATTAAAAATATGCACATACCCAAAATCGGTATCCATCGGGATAATGATCAGCAGCGATGATTGTGGTGTACAACTGTACAATCGAGAAATTAGATGAAGTAGATTGGAAATTAGATGTTATTATATTGACATGTACGTATCTTGGAATTGCGTAATTTGTCAGTGATAATTACGCAAATCCAATCAGACATACACGCAATCGAAACGGTTAAACTACAATTAATGTAAGTTTGTATCCAATGATATACATTAACTGTGGCACAATACGCATACGCATAGTTGTAACGACACAAGTAAATTAGGAGGCAGGGGGAAGCCCCTCCAGATGTCCCCCCAGATTTACCCGTGAGTGGCCCCGGGCGCCCCCATCTGATCTTTGGCTTCCCCTCTCCCAGACTTTATCATGTTGACAAAAATGTCAGACTATTGCCCAAAAATGACCAAAACTGTCGAACATTGCATAACTTCTCTTAAAACTGACATAAAATTTCGATTTTTTCCAAAATGTAGGGGTCTTTTGGTGCGTCACACTAACGAACGTCCATCCGAATTGAACCCTCCCCAATTTGTTGCCTGCCACACCTGTTTTGGTCACGGTTTTTGCAATCTCATCCCGTTTCGGACAACGTTTGGGTTAAGTTAAAATTGTTTTAGAGAATCTTAATTTTTCCAAAATAACACCTCCCCCTACTAGCACATCTGGTAAAGCACGCTCAGCATAAAAGGAACAGCTTCTTTTTTGCTAAGCAGTTCAGAAAACCTACCCCCCCCCACCCTCACACTCACCGTTATCGTTACACCTACGCAATTAAATATCAAACTCGTACAATAAGACTAATTTTGATCCACAGTCCACAGTAATTTTGATAAAGCCAGACGGTAGCTAAGAAATAATAACCGTTCAAACAATAAATTTTAACTATTTATTTTTAAATTGTAATTAAATAGAGGGTAAAATAACGTTTTAAGTGAGTGGCTCATTTATCTGCAATTAATCTTCGTGTATTGGCGAAGTAAGACCGCTTGACTCAAAATTGGGACTGCTCACCTCTAGCTAGCGGTCCCGATAAGTATTCCTGTTTTATACTTAATTGAAACGTGTCCCAATTAAGTTTATTGTTGTCTCATTTAGTTCATAGCGCCAGCTATCTGGCTCAATTGGTTTCATGTTTGACTCAATAAATGGGACTGCTAAGTTGAGGGAGGTGGGATTAGTAGCCGGGCAAACGGCCCAGCCCGTTCCTTACCAACATTGAATAGTATATTACCTATTTTTTGTTATTTATTGCTTTTCATACATTACTTGCTAATTTCATTTACTGTTATTGCTCTTAAATGGCATTGGTTGGTTGGTTAAATAAAAATGAATGAATGTAAAAGTAAATTGTTTACTTATTTTCAACGTTTACCTTGGTTGCGAAAATAATCTGCCAACCATATAGTACTAAATAGATTTATGCAATAATCCTGAAACTGATAAAACTAAATAATAATCAGCCAGAGACATACGGATACAATTATACTCAAGCTGCGAAAATGCTCTAGACTAAAATAAAAAAGCGAAACAATGAATATTGGAGATCGAACAAAATTTAAATAAAAACTTTCTTTGTAACCGAAAAATTTCTAATATTTAAGGTAAGTTCAAAAAAACCGGGTCAAGACCTGGTCCAAAGTCTTGACCCGGTGACCCGGTCCAAAAGTCACCCGAACTGACCCGGTGACCCGGTTCCATCTCTCCACCACTGCATATGATTTAAGATTTCCCTATTAATTTCATGATGTGACGATCTTCAGGTGTTCGGTGGGTGTGGTCTAATTCTGTAAAAGATTGTAACTTGCAGAATTATATTCACAAAATAATAGCGCAATTTTACAAGGTTGCCGCCGATGTAAGGATGCAGAACGTTCAAGCTAATGATTACTACTGCAGGTTTACATAGATTTAGATCTTTATGAATTGTATTTTAAAAATACACTCAGACATTAAAAGTATCTGACTATTACATACTATCCATGAATAAATGTTACTCACTAATTAACGTTCATTTTCTCAATTGACTAATGTATGTCACTACTTCGAATCAATAAAATTCAGCATCAACTTTCATCTTTTCTTCAGAGGAAAATACCACTCCGTCGTGCTCCGCTTCCTGAATGAGAACTGCCGTAGTTTGTCGAATTTTCACAGAATCCAACTTTCCCGCGAAGTTCCGGCAATACAGTTTTGTGCTGGCTGGATCCGATCCACCGGCCAACAGGCAGTAGCTGTGCGGAGCCAATACGATGGGTTCGGTCGGTTTCAGATATTTGGTTCCTGGAGCCACAACAAGAAGAGAGTCAGTTGCCGCAAACTTCTTCAGCCGAATTTCACTGCTCTCCAGGAGAACAATTCTTGAATTATTACAGGTGTTAGTTTCCGGAAATTCCTGTGAGCTGAATGTGGCGCTTCTGGCCAATTTCAGCCAACATTTTTCGCCCATCAAACCAGAACTTTCGTAGGTGGACTGTTCCCCCAACTCAACGGAGGATTGGTGCAGAATGAAGGAACCGAGACAATTTGGGTTCCATTTCATTAGTTTTGCATCATTTCCCAGTTTTATCTTAGAATTGGTGAAGTACACTTCCTTTCCAACGTATGAAATCTCGCCGCCATCGTTTATCAAGGTTAGATTCATCATTATTACAGGTGCTATCCGGAATCGGCATTGACCTTTAATGACCAAGCTAAGAGTGGATCCTTCAACGTGGAACCAGTGTTCATGGCCGACCCCAGATCCACGCATTTCCATAAGATGTTCTGGTAGATCTTTAGTCACATTCTTGCAAACTCCCCATCCGTGGCTTCCTGGACACACAATGCCAGAATTCAGGTAAGGCTGGCCGTCATTTTCAGTGGCCACAGCTGCCTGAAATTTTACAACAGCCAATATAGATAAATAACACTAATCTTAGTTCTTGGGTGCGCTGGGTTTGTGTAACTGTGGTTGTGGTCGCCAAATACCATGATTTTCACTAGCTCCAAGCTCATGGTATTGCCGTTCTAACGTAAATCTAATGGTTTAGGATGCAGTGAACCAATGGCTCCACTCCTTTGACAAACTTAAACTTCATACATAATTTTTCAGTTTTCCTTTTCGTATTTGAATTCTCCATTTGACTGATCTAGAGCAGTAGTAGGTAAAATAAGAGTTCAGTTGTAGCCCACTCTGCAGACTCCAGTCGACAACAGCACGGTACTTTCCCCACTATACTACAATATCTCCATCAGTAGTATTACATTGTAGGGTAAAATACCAACCTGTGTTTTGGCATGCTTTTGGGTATATACTGAACTTCCATTTTCATTAAAAGCTGTCTTAATGTTTATGAGGAGCTCTTTTACTGAGGCAATAACTTTCCGGTGGTTAATCGTTTTGTAAACATCAGTTTTGAAACGTTGTCACTCATCCATCTGTTAGGGTCAGGTAGCAATCCTTATATTAAGATATGGTATCTTTTTTAGTGAATACGATGAAAACAATTTTAGTTATTCATAACTTTTTCATAGGTTTCATAAGCGCCAAACATTACCGGCCGCGCAAAGATATAACATTACGACTTTACAAGCAATTACTGCGCAGAGGCAGAGTTGTCGATTGGAGTTATTCCACAGATGCCTATAGTTTGAGTTGAATCCTTAATATTTCCTACCACTGCTCTAGATTGCAGGCACATAGTTCATGTATATTTGTATAATGTTCTGCCGAATATTCATAATTGCCTATTATATACAATAGGCAAAACGTTTGCCGATTATTCATAATAGGCAGAAGTACTTCCTAACATTTTTGGCAATTATCAATAATCGCCAACAAGGCTTTACCTAAGTATTCAAAAGGAAACTGTAAAATTAAGTTTAATTTACATTTTCAGTGAATGTTTCAGTTTTGAATTGATTTAGTTTATGTATTTACTATTTCGACTGCGAATGTCAGTTTTAATTTTTTGTCCATGGATCCCTGTCTAGCCTTTCTGTCTACCCCTACCCTGGCATTGGATAAATTTTCAAGCACCTTGCAGACGGTACATGAGGGTGATAGCTAGATAACACGTCAAACATAAAATCTACCCATTATGTCAGTAGCTTACTACATTTGCTTGTCAGTATGTAGGTAGTCAATTGATCTCAAAAGAGATAGGAGAAATAGCATATTACTATTTACTTTAAGACAGAAAAGGAATAGCAATCTCCACAACATTGCATCCAAGCAAAGTTAAAAGCGATGGCAAAACGTATCAAGTTGCATGAGAAAACTTTGATATTGCACAATACAAATGTATTCGGCATGTGCAAACAGATAATGTTTACTAAGCGGCTGGTATATATTTTATCAGTTAGTATTACAAATGTTCGGGCTCCCGAATGGCAATAAATGACGAAACAAACCATGTAATTAAGGATCACAATTATCTTAGGCTATAACCAACCCACCAGTTATAGACGCATTACTTACTTATAGTGTTATTCGTTTTTGTTCTGCCTGGAGGCAGAACCATTTACGCGAAAATAGACATGATTTACACTGTGGAGGGATTTTCAGCTGAAATTTGGCCTATATTCAGCATTGCTCTAGTATAGTGTTGCGCTGTGTTTTTCGACTGGAGGGGGCGAACCAGCTAGTATGTAACTTCGCTTTTTAAAATGGGCCGCCTTTTGGCAATTGCCACATTATTTTTATCTCGCCTAGAGGCAAGATACTTGTGATCGTTTGAGTCTCTTTTTGAACTATTGTGGTTCCAATAACGGAATTAGCCCTATGTTTAACATGGAGCTCATTAGCTGGCTGTTTTGGCAAACAGGGGGCATATTGAAAAGTTTGTAATTGCGAGTTTCCAAATCAACTGTGTTGATGCCAATGATATCACAATTATATGAGAGTATTAAAAATCAAGTTGTTTCAATTTGCTGTGATCCCCCTCTGCTTACTTTAATTAGTTTTCTTATCAAGACATCATTTGCACAGTGCCCCCTATGCTTGACTAGAAAATTGACGGATTTTTGCGTTGCTAAGATATATGCAAATTAGTTTCTTTCAGTTTAAAATCATTCTTCATTTGTTCTGCGATGACAAGTGGTTTACTGTTTCCTCGTGAATAAACAAATTATCACAACGATGCTTGTGATTTAGCTGTTGAAAGCCCAGTTTGTCAGAACTTGTGAAGAATCTTTTCTATTAATATCCAGATCGTTAATGAAACTTGAATGCCGTTTTGCAGTTACCAATAGTGCGTCCTATCCAACACTTTGGGATCCATAATGCAATCTAAACCGCCTTAACACTTTACCACAAAGACAGGAAGAAGTACATTAAAGCACTGCAAGCCACCCGTCCCAGAGGCTTTTAAAGCTCGACATAAACCGGGCCTAGGCCGACAAAGAATTTCCCGGGCCCGGCCAATCGAAGTCCGCTACACGGACCACGGACCGCGGGCAACGCAACCGATAAGCCATTCCTAGTCTTTTGGCAGTTGCTCAGAAAAAGAGAAGTACAGATAGGTATGGCTTTCATAATCCATAACAGCGAATATTCTAAAATTCTTATCTTAAAGGTTCATCAAAAACCATTATGAAAAGTAGGTATGTACTCTGAAACATATGTTTCAGGATCAGGTACAAAGTAACTGTTCTACAATTCAGGTCACTCCAAACATTACTTGTTACTCGTATTGATAATCAGGCTCTGTTTCTCAACCTCCGGTGTACACAGCGTCAGTGATGGAAACTGGGTCACGTTTTGTGACCCGTGACCCACTCAACCCAAATGCAACAGACCCAAACCCAAGGCGACCCATAAAAACTTAAAATTTGGTGACCCAGACCCAAATGACCCAATAGAATAACGTGACTCAGGCTGACTTTACCTAAACGCGATTGTCTTTTTGTGCAGTGTTTTTACAACATAGTAATTTTCTTGATATTTGGAAATTAGAAATTCTTACAAAAAATTAGTTAAACGTAGATCGGCGGCTTTCAACTTCGATATGTTAAATTTGCAACCTCAGACAAGGTTTTTTATTAAAGAAAATGTGGGAAAATGGGATCTCTCGCGATTTCCCCGAAAACTCTAACTTTTGATTTTTTGACCAATAACTTTGAAATCTTGCACGGCGTGCATACTGGAGCCAGATAATTGCAAAAGTTTAAAATATTTAAATAATGTTAAACTTTAACCTAGTAAGCATATAGTCAAATAGATGAGCACGGGCCGGATTTTTTCGGCCCGGCCCGGCCCGGCCCGGCCCGCTCCAAAAGTTTGCTCGGCCCGGCCCGACCCGGCATGCTCGCAAAAGTTTTCGGCCCGGCCCGGCCCGCCAAAACAAAAATTCCAAAATTTTACTAACAATATTATTTCAAAGGCTTCAATGCAAGATGAAGAGGCTAAATTATGCTACGAAATGTTAAATTTTACAATAAAATAACAGAATCAGTAGTAGCTAATTTTAGTGATTTTACAACATTTTCTAGAGCTGATCCGGCCCGTTTCGGCCCGCTCCTGCCCGCAGTAAAAAGATTTCTTGGCCCGGCCCGGCCCGGCCCGGCCCGGCCCGATAACCAGTGGAGGTCGGCGCCGAATTGGCAACTTTTCATTAATCTTTCAATAATGATACAATTGAAAGAAATGATTTTTGCAACGCAACAGTGCAACAGTTTTTCCAGTGCAACATTTTTGCTGAACAATTTGTTTATGAGGCCTGGGTGGTAGATGCTGTAATATTCTAAGATCGATAGAAATGTGTCCACCTACCATGGTATGTACGTGGCTTTTACTGTGTGAACCCACTCAGATAAAATGGCAGGGCAAGTCACACCTAACTCTGCTAATTTCTGCGAAGTGAGTACTACATTTAATAAAATTGTTAGCGATTGAGCCGAAGGCGCAAAAATGTTTTAGAAATGGTGGGTTCACCTTTAAAAATAGCTAAATTTTCACCACAAAAACTTAAACCGGAAGCTACTTTAGATTTGGCAAGACATTGTGACCCAGACCCAAAATTACCCACTAAAATTGCTGACCCAAACCCAACCCAAAGTGACCCACAGGAGGCTTAACCAAGACCCGCACTGACCCAAAGGTTTCAGAAAATCAGTGACCCAAGACCCAGTGATCCAAGCAAGAATAATGACCCAATGACCCATCACCCAGGTTTCATCCCTGCGTATCATATCTTTAGGTTTTTCATTAGTTTAACTAGCTTTCAGACACTACACATTACACATTACTCTACAAAATTGGGAGCACTTGCATTATGATGTTGAGATGTATTAAAAAATTCGACAGGGTTACGGGGTTACTATAAAGCTGCAGCAGCAACAAAAGTTCAGTGCTACATTTTAAACTTCATTTTTGCTCAATCTGACTAAAGGTAAAAGTTAGCGTAATTACTCAATTAGGGTTTCTGTGGCGAGATAATGCCCTTTTAGGGGCGTACTTGTTAGATTTTATTCTGTGCTCAGCCTGTCTTGCAATAGCACCTTGTTTTTCGGATGCCCCAAAATAGAATTGTCCAGGTGTTTTGATTGACAGCCGCGACTAGTTCACAGATGTCTAATTTTACTACTTTTCATTGACAGGTAAACTTAATTTTCAAGTTGTCACAATCCAGTCCAAACCGGTTTTTATTTTGAATCAAATTGCATTGAAATCAAAATCATTTCGAATTTCTAGTGTAGTGCTTCGGCTGCATATCATATCATCCCATACCCCCTTCTACTGCCTCTTGACTGCAGTGCCCATTCCGTCGACTCTAACAGTTATATACTGCACATATTTTAGGCTGGACTAAAAGCTAGCTAGGTTAGACTTGTCTCTGTCTTTTCTTAACTCTGACTTTATACTGATTACATTTCTTTGTACTAATTACAGAGATACAAACAGCATTTACATCAAGCAAATGATGTAAGCGGGGGCCAGCACGTGGATCCACGAAGGATAACACTAAATTTCAGCTCGACTGGTTAAATTTTAGAAAGTTTAGCAGTGGGGTATTCCGGAAAAGACTTATTCCTGCTGTGCCTCATAAAATCTTTGCTTGTTTTAATTTGACTGACTAATTTGACAGTACGTATGTTGCCGGTGTATTCTAGGCTGCTGTTTCTACACAAGCTAATCTGAAACAAGCAGGCCCCAAACGGGGCATCATTCCTCCGCAGATCTATGAAAACCCAATTGTCATCTGTATCGCGCTCTCTCTCTTCAGGAAAAGAAACAATCTTTCCGATAATTTCTGTTAAATTTTCCTACCTTCTGCTGCTAAGAAGCAAACTTGTTCGAGTCTGTTGAGAAAAATTACAATTCAGAAATTATAATCCCTAAACATAATTTTTGAAATCAGACTCAATACTTTTTAACACACAATTAATTGTTACTAAAGAGAAACCAATAATTGATGATACATGCACAAAAGTACAATGACACATTATGTTATCTACCAGTTTACACAAATTCTAAAACTGCAAATATCTCCTTGTGCAGTGCCCTAATGAAACTCTTTGTTGTTGAACAGTAAGTGCAATAAGTGAAGTGACAGGGTGCCCTAACGAAACAGTGCCCTAATGGGAGACAATCGTTAAAAGTGCAATAAATTAGATTACGTATCAGCAGGTGTCTCCTCTACGTGAGTTGCGTCGCCGTTGACGGTGTCGCTACTTCAAAAGCGATTTTAGTTTGTTTTCTTCGCTTCCTTTTGTTTCCTGGTTCGCCGCTGCAATTTCGTTCTTCTTGAGTATTGGATCGAACACTTAAATTAATGGCTTTCTATTGTATTTTTTGTAATCGTGTGAAGCTTTTAACCTTTTTGACCTTTGCTTCTGCAGTAATTTCCGTGCCACTTTTGCGGTATAAAAACTCCTGAATCGTTTGTGAAAGTTAGTTGGCAATAAAAATTTGGTTAAACAAGTTTAGCCAAGTCGATCTGAATTATTCACCACATAATTTTTGGTAGCAGAAGTATACAACTTTCCACCTGGTATTTCCTTTCCATTGATAACCACTGCTGCTCTGGGGAAGGCTTACTGAAGTATCCATGAAGATCGCTCTTGCACTGGTTTTCCTCATAACAATTACTACAACTGTACAACGACGACGACGACGACTACTACGACGAGAATTAGACAACTGCCGCAAGGCAAAATCAGAGATACTACAACGTTTTGACAATTTGATTACGTATCAGCAGGTGTCTCCTCTACGTGAGTTGCGTCGCCGTTGACGGTGTCGCTACTTCAAAAGCGATTTTATTTTGTTTTCTTCGGTTCCTTTTGTTTCCTGGTTCGCCGCTGCAATTTCGTTCTTCTTGTGTATTGGATCGAACACTTAAATTAATGGCTTTCTATTGTATTTTTTGTAATCGTGTGAAGCTTTTAAACTTTTTGACCTTTGCTTCTGCATTAATTTCCGTGCGACTTTTGCGGTATAAAAGCTCCTGAATCGTTTGTGAAAGTTAGTTGGCAATAAAAATTTGGTTAAACAAGTTTAGCCAAGTCGATCTGAATTATTCACCACATAATTTTTGGTAGCAGAACTATACAACTTTCCACCTGGTCTTTCCTTTCCATTGATAACCACTGCTGCTCTGGGGATGCTCTGGGATTACTGAAGTATCCATGAAGATCGCTCTTGCACTGCTTTTCTTCATAACAATTACTACAACTGTACGACGACGACGACGATCGTTTCTTCTTGGGCAATGGATCGAACACTTAAATTAATTTCTTTCTATTGTATTTGTAATCGTGTGAAGCTTTTATCCTTTAAGCTTTTTTAACCTTTGCTTCTGCATTGATTTCCGTGGGAGTTTAGCGGTGTAGAAACTCCTGAATCGTTTGTGAAAGTTAGTTGACAATAAAATTTGGTTTTGGGTAAACAAATTTAGCCAAGTCGATATGAAGTATTCACCACAGGCTGAGGTTATTCATTGAACAGCGCCTGGAGAGCATCTGGTCTTCGTGAGCACATAGGTATTCTCCATTTCCCGGTCAAAGTAGTAACCGGCTTTCGTCAGACGTTTATTCAGACATAATGATTATGCACCAGTTGAGACTGGCTTGCTGGTGGCATTACCGGCGCCGCCGGCGGAGGGTTAAGAGCATTTTGATCAGTGGCGTTCGGCTGTTGTAGTGACGCTGACATTAGTCGGACCGTGGAACAAAACTCACATGCAGACAACCAACTGACGCAATAAACACTGTATTCGCTTTCCGGTAATTTTTCCTGCATGGTTGTGTCAGCGTCTGGTCCGGAGGGTGAATCTGTCATGTGCAGGCCCCATATCCGAGGCTTACTCCATTCCGTACAGAGAAAACTAACTTTTTGTGAATACCGAAAACTTTTTTGTGTGGGGGATAGTAAGACAGTGAATTCCTTGCACGCTCAAATATTAGGGCTTCAGTTATGCACCTGCTCAACTTAACTGACAGATTGCTATGAAATGGGGTAGCAACATGTTAGTGCGTACGCGGCAGCGCCGTAGCCAAGGTAGGTCTTGGGGTCACTAGTTTAGCCTTGAAATATACCACTTGCTCGGTATACGTACCTGTGGCGGCATGATTTACTTGGAGTCAGTTAATAACTGTATTTTAATATTATTTATTGGTAATTAAATTAACCAACTTATATACCATATGCATTGCTTATTTGTTGGACACTTCTCATTAGTTAGTAGTTTAAACACGTTGGCCCACTTTGATACCAGTTGGATAGTACTAATATGTGGTCGATGTGCCCTGCCGGCGAGCTGATTTCCTGAAATTAGCAAATGTGTTTTTCGTAACAAGGTGTAAAATCGTTTTGAAAAATCGCTTTGAATGCTTAGTTTCCGGCCTGGCAGCTATTTTGTGCTACAGGAAAGCGGAAAAGGTCAAGAAAGGTTTACCTACCTGTTGTGCAGGGAGAGTGAGAAAATAGGCTCAAAACTGCCTTCTCTGCTGGCACTTAATCCGTAGACTACCCAGTAACAAACAGCCAGTTCGGAGGAACCGTCTTAGTGCTCTGTTCAGTCAAAACATAGCTATAAGTGAAATGGTGCCAACTAACTAACATTCAAGGGAGTAGATGTAAAACTGCTAAGATATACAGCACACCAATGTACAGCCTAGACGGACTGAAGTTCAGAAACGGCTGATTCTAATAAATAGCCAGAAATCAGACAAAAACTCGTCTGCTCAAAAAAAGTCGGCAATCTTCTTTTTCGTTTTGCTCTCTTGCTAAATTAGTTTGCTGCGAAAATTGTAGTGCAGTTTCGTTATATACATAAATTTTGCAGAATCTTGGATGGGAGTTGCAGCGCGAGTTAAATAGCTAATAGCACCAAAAAAAGCGAGTTATATGTAGAGCAAGTCCTATAGGCACAAATGTGAATAGATATGGATAAATATGGACAGATAGGGATATACAATATAAATATACAAATTTGTAAATGCGTGTGGATTTTCCACTATTTCTTCTAGTGTAACTAATTCTGCCCTTCACCCAGGTCTTTCCGAGTGATGCACCTCGTAAATCTTTAGCGACTACGTACAGACTTGTGGTGAATACTTCAGATCGACTTGGCTGAACTTGTTTTCCCAAAACCAAATTTTATTGTCAACTAACTTTTACAAGCGATTCAGGAGTTTTTACACCGCAAAACTCCCACGGAAATTAATGCAGAAGCAAAGGTTAAAAAAGGTTAAAGGCTAAAAGCTTCACACGATTACAAATACAATAGAAAGAAATTAATTTAAGTGTTCGATCTATTACCCAAGAAGAACAAAATTGCAGCGGCGAACCAGGAAGCAAAAGGAAGCGAAGAAAACAATCTAAAATCGCTTTAGAAGCAGCGACACTCCCACAGGAGAAAGAAAAAGAAAGGGAGTTTAAATATATTCATCTGCTCGGATAGTTCTTTCTAGTGGTCCTTGAAGTTCAGGAGATTCTTTAACTCTTCGTCTTCTTCTAATGGTTTTCATGACTTGGTTTGGGAATCTGATCAATCGCTGTAGTTGTCGCAAAACCCAGTTCCAAAGAATGGATAGTGTCACGTAGGCGCAGCAAATGTAGTTCCAGATTTCTTTGACGTTGCTTAGCCACTTGCTCAGTAAGCCACATGCTGTGTATTTGTTCAAATTTTCGTAATTCTTGTTGCAATGTCATTTGCTGGCTTGATGTCAGATATGTCTGCCAATTTATTCAAAACACCATTGGTCTTTGACATGGACGCATATAGATCGTTGAGGCTGACATGCGCCTGAAGTTCATCCATCGAGTACATCGTTACCGGTTTATGAATTATTTCCTTGAAGTTGTGAAAAACCTTCAGGCTGTCATGATATAAGGAATGCAAGATTATGGAACCATCACAAGTCGTAATTGAATCTTCCATCGAGTTGTAGGTGAAGAGCTTTCCGTTTGCATCCTGCAAATAAACCTTTTCGACGAGTTTGCCGTCTGTTGGAGCCGAGTTGCTGTAAACTATGCTTGGAGTAGGATCCAAATAGGCTTCTATCCATGTGTCTTGAACAGAAAAGTTGAGAGAAATCCATTCGGTGCATCTTTGCAGATTCATCGGTTTTACTTGGAACCGATCTACTGGGGTGCATAGCTAAACTTGTAGCAGATTACATGTCAGTCGGGCCATAACCTGCGAGTCGTTTAGAATGTGGCGAACCACCAGAGTAGGTTCCGACTGGGCTAGAAGCAGGTCATTTGTTGTATGCTGAGAAGGGATTTACAAAAGCGGCTCAATGCAGTATCCAGGTCGTACGTTAACGTTCACGTAGTCTTTCTTCAATAGCTTGAAGGCGGGCGGCCACCAGATCAGTGGCATCCAACGAATGGCTTGTGTTGTGAGTCATGGGGAACTGAATGGCGACTCGTTTCGGCCTGTCATTGTTGACACTGTGAATCACTGGAATTCCTTGATCAGCAAGAATTCCTTGTAAGCCTTTGCAAAGGGAGAAAGTCGTCGGATGTCCAACTTCTTGGTTAATACTGAAAATCGATCATTCCAGAATTTTTCTGACAGGTCCTGCCACTCGATATAGTCGCATTGCACTTTATCATTTGTTTCCCATATTATCAAGGATTTATCAGAAAGAACACATAATTTGTTTTGTATGTGAAAAACTGGCGGTGCCGTGTCATAGAAAGCCATACCTCGAGTCTAGGAAATGTGGTCGATAAGCATACGCGGCATCTCCATCGAAATCTAATTCGTGCTTTTCTACTTCGGCCACATACGGTTTTAATAGAGATGGCACGACGCCTCGTCAGAGGATATAGCTCAGGTTAAATTTTGATACTGGGGCGAATTGGTGAACAATTAGCAGCGAATGTTCATGACTTAGTCAAACTGTACATAACGTCTAATTCCTATAAGCAAACTTTAACCAATTAGTAATATTCGTCCTATACATACGTTATATATAACCATTATATATATATATATATATATATATATATATTAATTCAAATGTAGCATTGTTGTTATAGTTACGATGGTGCTAATTTAGTTCTATTTTTCGACTCATCTAAAAAACGAATCCAAAATATCCACTGAGGCTTGAACCGGGAATTCGAGGGCTGTGACTCGGAAGAGGGCATTTTGATAGTGCTCCGCTGTACGGCACTTGAGTAATGAAATGGTGCCTCGGAAGGCAACGGCTAGACCGGGCTAGCAACGCTAATCTACGAACAGTCCACTTACTCGAGACGTAAAGTTAACCTGGCACTTTTGACCCCAAAATAAAGTTTCTCGTCACAGAAGAGGGTTGCCAACCTTCGGGTGTAATGCTCCGTCACACTGTGACTGACCCGGGACTACGGATAAGTGATTATTTAGTTATATAGCTAAAATCGAAGTAAGAACTAATCCTCAGGCAGCTAAATTCGCACCATTTGCCGCAAACTGAATTAGCCTAACATTTGGGGACCAATTTACAATACACAGCACGTAGAGAAAAATTTGTTTAGTGAACACGGAGACAAAGTCTGTAAAGTATGTCATAACATATATAATAGTGTATATACGTATGATTGAGCAAGACCCGACACCATGTGATATAGTATCTAATACATGCTACAAAAAACCATATATATAGCAAAAAATATGGTTAAAAATACAAAAAATAACTACTACAGAACTACAGTCCACTTGAACTAAACTAAGCGTAGGAGTGGGGCCGCGCTGTTTGCTAAATTCTAAGGGGCTTGTTCCAGTAATCGTCGAATCAGCGCAAACGACGTTCCAGAAAATCCTTCATGTTGTCAGCGATATCGATAGGATATCCCGACGCTCGGTAAGACGAGAGTTTCTCTTTTGAAAATTGGCGTATTATCTCAGCAGTTACTTCAGAATGAAAGTTGAAGTATTGTCGGCCAGACACTATCCACTGTCGAAATTACCGCACATCAGCCAGAACACTGTTACGGGGTTCCGTTGGCAACTTAGTACATCCCGTGGCAGAGGGTCCCGCCAGTACATTGGAGGGTACAGAGAGTAAGCTGATTTTTGGATAGTGCTGAGGCAGTGGGGCTGGAGCGGTGCGGACAGGGCCTGGAAGTTTCTCCAATTGGCAGGGCTATATGCCTATTCAAAAACGCATCACTGCAGGTTGGGAACAAATTCAAACTTAAGCTTGGTTCGATTGTGCCTGGGTGGCTCAATTGGTACAGCGTTACCCTAGTTAGCCAAAGGTTGTGGGATCGATCCCCACCTCAGGCCCAAATTTTTCATTGTTTGTAGGAGTGGGGCCGCGCTGTTTGCTAAATTCTTAGGGGATTATTTTAGTAAACGGCGAATCTGCGCAAACGTCCCAGAATTTCCTTCATGTTGTCAGCAAGCCGCTGTTTGGATAGTGCTGAGGCAGTGGGCCTGGAGCGGTGCGGACAGGGCCTGGAGGTTCCACCAATTCAGGACGACTGGAGCGACCTGGAAACGTCCAGTTAAAGGCGACTTCGCTCTAGTGCTCACGGACTCCGAACTATCAGTGGAGGATGATTCTAGTGATTGGTTGACAAAAATGGTGCTTGAAACCTCGTTCCCGTTCATTTTCACTGTGGGTTTATCCCTCATCCATAGAGAAAGAGGCATACCTATCACCCATTTCTCTGACGAGGCCTTACCGAAATATGCTACCATTTTGCGCCCCCTTACGTCACGAGCCTTTCTTCTGAAAAGGACCACCTGCTTCCGTGTCCTTCCATTCTTTATCTAATCTGCGGGAAGCCTTCCACACTTTCAACACTTTAGTGGTTACCGGGCCATAATGAATTTCGGGCACACCTATACAAAAGATACCACAGACCGACATTCGAATAGACGATTGGAACAATATTTTAGTTTATGCGTGCAACGCTCGACTACGGTTACGTACATAACGTCTGTAATACACTATCAGAATACACGCACAACGAGTAAACTACAACTAAGACAAATAGAATAAATAAATAAATAAATAAAATAAAAGGACTATACTAACCATCATACAGGTATTTATATACATATCAGCAGAATGATAACTACAAGATGCTGCACACTCCTCCCTCCATAGGTACTTCACCCTTACATTGTTTTCGATATCTAGCCGATCTATTTTAGGAGGGGTACGGTGCATGTTTCTGGTTTTCCCTATTCCTCTTCCCCCAAGAGTCACTATTTGATTCTTCAAGTAGCACAGCTGCAGCTGTATGTGAGTTCTTATGGTTATAAACATCGCGGCTAGCAAGACTACTTCTCCAGCAAGCAGTCCGTAGTGCCAATACTGGGTAGTTGTTGACGGTGCAGCTTTCATTGCGTCTTCACAGCTTGTTTTAGTTTAGCGTCTCGTATCTCAAAAGGAGTACGATCTTCGTCTATTAACTGTGCGTAAGGGTCCTGCGTAGTAGACTCTGCAAACGCAGTTCGCCATAACCCCATGAAGCTATAGTT
This sequence comes from Trissonchulus latispiculum, assembly GCA_030248195.1. NCBI lineage: Eukaryota > Metazoa > Nematoda > Enoplea > Enoplida > Ironidae > Trissonchulus > Trissonchulus latispiculum. The sequence continues at coordinate 8,585 of JASAND010004175.1, read as the reverse complement.
AGATGTTAGTTAGAAGTTAGTTAGAACAGATGGGGTCTAAAGTGTACCGTGGTTGTATTTCATTCAGCACACCCTTCCAGTCAAAAACTATTGGAATGAGGGTTTGGAATTCTGTCGTTATGCAAGTATTCTGTCGATCTGAAGTATTCACCACAAGTCTGTACGTAGTCGCTAAAGATTTACGGGGTGCATCACTCGGAAAGACCTGGGTGAAGGGCAGAATTAGTTACACTAGAAGAAATAGTGGAAAATCCACACGCATTTACAAATTTGTATATTTATATTGTATATCCCTATCTGTCCATATTTATCCATATCTATTCACATTTGTGCCTATAGGACTTGCTCTACATATAACTCGCTTTTTTGGTGCTATTAGCTATTTAACTCGCGCTGCAACTCCCATCCAAGATTCTGCAAAATTTATGTATATAACGAAACTGCACTACAATTTTCGCAGCAAACTAATTTAGCAAGAGAGCAAAACGAAAAAGAAGATTGCCGACTTTTTTTGAGCAGACGAGTTTTTGTCTGATTTCTTGCATACGTCAAAATTCTCTGCGCAGAAAGCTAACCTTAAGTACCCCACAATATGTTAGTAAGCTGGCCGGGTGTAGGTGACAATTGGTCAGTTAGCCTTAGCCTGCATAGTGCTTTTAATAGCGCAAAGCTAAGGCTAACAGACCAGTTGTCACCTACATCCTGTTAGCTTACTAACCCATTGTGGGGTACTTCAGGTTAGCTTTCTGCGTAAAGAACTTTGACGTATGCATCTGGCTATTTATTAGAATCAGCCGTTTCTGAACTTCAGTCCGTCTAGGCTGTACATTGGTGTGCTGTATATCTTAGCAGTTTTACATCTACTCCCTTGAATGTTAGTTAGTTGGCACCATTTCACTTATAGCTATGTTTTGACTGAACAGAGCACTAAGACGGTTCCTCCGAACTGGCTGTTTGTTACTGGGTAGTCTACGGATTAAGTGCCAGCAGAGAAGGCAGTTTTGAGCCTATTTTCTCACTCTCCCTGCACAACAAGTAGGTAAACCTTTCTTGACCTTTTCCGCTTTCCTGTAGCACAAAATAGCTGCCAGGCCGGAAACTAAGCATTCAAAGCGATTTTTCAAAACGATTTTACACCTTGTTACGAAAAACACATTTGCTAATTTCAGGAAATCAGCTCGCCGGCAGGGCACATCGACCACATATTAGTACTATCCAACTGGTATCAAAGTGGGCCAACGTGTTTAAACTACTAACTAATGAGAAGTGTCCAACAAATAAGCAATGCATATGGTATATAAGTTGGTTAATTTAATTACCAATAAATAATATTAAAATACAGTTATTAACTGACTCCAAGTAAATCATGCCGCCACAGGTACGTATACCGAGCAAGTGGTATATTTCAAGGCTAAACTAGTGACCCCAAGACCTACCTTGGCTACGGCGCTGCCGCGTACGCACTAACATGTTGCATAGCAATCTGTCAGTTAAGTTGAGCAGGTGCATAACTGAAGCCCTAATATTTGAGCGTGCAAGGAATTCACTGTCTTACTATCCCCCACACAAAAAAGTTTTCGGTATTCACAAAAAGTTAGTTTTCTCTGTACGGAATGGAGTAAGCCTCGGATATGGGGCCTGCACATGACAGATTCACCCTCCGGACCAGACGCTGACACAACCATGCAGGAAAAATTACCGGAAAGCGAATACAGTGTTTATTGCGTCAGTTGGTTGTCTGCATGTGAGTTTTGTTCCACGGTCCGACTAATGTCAGCGTCACTACAACAGCCGAACGCCACTGATCAAAATGCCGGTAATGCCACCAGCAAGCCAGTCTCAACTGGTGCATAATCATTATGTCCGTAGATGTGTTGACTTCCTGCTGTACATCATCCACTGGGCGTCGACAATGATCACGGTCATGGCTCATGGCCCCGCAGTTGTCGCCGTTCCCACCCATGAATTGCCTGGGATCCGCCGGAAACACTGCCTTGGAAACCTGCTCAACTTCTGATTTTCGAGCGGTGGACCAATCTCGTAGCGCGGCTGGCAGTTTCCCGGCTTCTAGGTTCTCGTCATCGCATCCTTCAGGTAACCCCGGAACCATGGAATCCATGGAAGAGCAACAGCCGGGCTCTACGCATGCTGTTCTTATTCCCATAGCATTCCAATTTGCCTTTGCCTACGGAGGCTCGTCCTGGAATTTCGTCGTCTTCGGCCGGGGCAGTGCCTACTCCTCCAACTCCTCTCCGATCGGAATCGGATCGCTCGACGCGCTCCGCTGAACCGTATTCACCGAGGTCGATGCCGGAAACCTCCCCTCTCCAACAACGAGAGGTCTCTATCGAATCAGAACCGCCCCTGAAACGGTCCTCTCCAACCGCGGATCAATGGCGGGTTACGCAGCCGACTCTCCGCTTATTTTTACTCGATTTTTACCCGCCTAAACGTCGTCTCGAGAGTCCGTGTGCGCCCCCCACCAGAGCAGTTCCTCATTGCTAGGGACGTGGCAGCGTTGGTGGAGAAAAATATCATCGTCACTGGCGGTTTTGTCCGACCCTGAATAAACGTCTGACGAAAGCCGGTTACTAGTTTGACCGGGAAATGGAGAATACCTATGTGCTCACGAAGACCAGATGCTCTCCAGGCGCTGTTCAATGAATAACCTCAGCCTGTGGTGAATACTTCATATCGACTTGGCTAAATTTGTTTACCCAAAACCAAATTTTATTGTCAACTAACTTGCACAAACGATTCAGGAGTTTCTACACCGCAAAACTCCCACGGAAATTAATGCAGAAGCAAAGGTTAAAAAAGCTTAAAGGATAAAAGCTTCACACGATTACAAATACAATAGAAAGAAATTAATTTAAGTGTTCGATCCATTGCCCAAGAAGAAACGATCGTCGTCGTCGTCGTACAGTTGTGGTAATTGTTATGAAGAAAAGCAGTGCAAGAGCGATCTTCATGGATACTTCAGTAATCCCAGAGCATCCCCAGAGCAGCAGTGGTTATCAATGGAAAGGAAAGACCAGGTGGAAAGTTGTATAGTTCTGCTACCAAAAATTATGTGGTGAATAATTCAGATCGACTTGGCTAAACTTGTTTAACCAAATTTTTATTGCCAACCAACTTTCACAAACGATTCAGGAGTTTTTATACCGCAAAAGGAATTTATCGAAAGTACTGAATAATAGCTAGAATTATCCAATTCATTAAAAATCGCATCAAATTGTTTACCAATTGCAAATGCAGCGATATCGGTTAAAGAAGTGACTGTAATGGAAATACCAGACTCCTTTAGCATTAAAGCTACCCTCCTGTTGGGATCAATTTCTTGTTTCAATCGTCTGAATGAATTCAGTTGCACAATGGTATCGTCCATTCCAACTGACAAAATCAAAAACGGAGTAGACATGATTGTTACGTGTGTCAGCGGGATTCCGAAGAAGTGCAGGAAACCAAAACTGGAGGCTGGTGCCATTAAGACTGTCAGAAGCCCTCCAAATCCTTCTCGAACATTTACGCCAAGCGATGCAATCGCGAAGACTGAGAGCAGACCAAATGAAATGGCAAATCGCGAAGCTGTAAGGGGAATGAGTTCACCGATCCCGCCCTGTATGGAACTGCTGTCAAAAACGGATGCATCAACATCAGTCGTGGCTGTAATGTTGTTCACGTATTCTGTCACTTTGTTAACAAAGCTTTGCAGCTCTTCAGCATTTGAGAGACCCTGAAATATTGGAATATATTTATATTTATATATATATATATATATATATATATATATATATGTTACTCCTAAAAAAAGTTAAAGGGTCATTTCCGATAGAGTCCATGCAGGCACATAAATTATTCAGACGTACAGACAGAGAAATAAATTCTTAGAATTATTACATTCTGTCTGGACAAATAAGTAATCTTGCGCCTAGAGCAAGGTTGGACAGAAACGCAAATATTAAGCAGCTAATCGGCTGTAATGATTCAAAATGTTTCTTGATGTAATTTGCCTAAAAGTTTAACATTTTGGTATTTGAATTTCTCTCTTGGACACCAACCACGCATGGGCAATGAATGCACAAAATTAGTATTACCTGCCTGGTATTACCAACTGAAATAAACAGCTTTACATTATCTGCGCGCTGTATTAATTTAATGGTAGATAACATAATGTTATTGTACGTTTGTATATGTATCATCAATTTGTCCCTGTATAGTAACAATAAATTGTATTTTAAAAAGTATTGTCTGCGATTTCAAAATTTATTTATTCTTGCTTTGAATTTTTCTCTTTGCAAGTTTGCTTTTTGCATCACCACTTAATCATGACTTCAGCAAAATTCTGGCTGATACTTAATACTGGAAGTTTTCAGAAAGAATTAGGATTTTTAAAAATAAAGATTTTAAAATACTAAAACAATTCAAATTGTATACAAACTTTTAAATTGTTTATATATGTGATAAAACGGTTCTAGATTGGTAAATTGCAGATCGCTTTAGGAACCTTTTGCACTGGAAATGTGTTCCCCGTAGGCACTCTGGCGGTCGTTTTACCACAATATTAACACAGTATAATATTAGAGGCCCTGAAGAGCTTAGGTATTGTTCAATTCAAGCTTTTGGCGAGCGCTGGTAAGATGTCTCCCTAATTAGTCTATGGTGTAGAGCTCTGGTTAAGTGGCTCTAGTCAACCTTAACAGCAAGTATCAGCACTAAGTTTGCATAACAGAACACTGGTTAAATGGTTCTGATTTCTGTAGGTTACCGAGCACTGGTGAAATGGCTCGTTCAACTCTAGAAAAGTCACTAGTCTAAAAGGAAAGGGTTTTTAATGTCACAAGGGTTTACGCTGTTTTACAAATGAACAATTACCGGTTCAATATACAAGTTAATCCAAACATTCAATAATATTTCTAACAACTAATTAGGCACATTGGTCCAAACAAGGCAGGTTCAGTTTGCTTTCAGATTAGTCTAATACAGGGTTACAAGGAATTTATCCACTAATTATGCACATTGATACAGGTTAGAAATGCAAGGTAAAATCCCAGTTTGTCAACCACAAGAATGCGGTTAGGCGGATATCATAAGACAATTCGCGATTCAAGTTACAAATTTTGGAAACTAATGTTGCATACTATTCAATAGAGTACAGAATCATAGATCATAGAACTAATTTCGCATATTATAGAGAATACAAACGGTGTGTCTCAATAAAAACCGTGTATAGAATTTTTGGTAAATCTAGGCTAGAGCTTTTTCACAAAAGGTTTTTACAGTACTTACTCACTTCCCAAGAATATTTTCACTCAAGACAATCGCCTGACGGCTAGTTACCTTCTTGATCCAGACAGAGAAAAGCAAATCCAAGCAGGGTTAAACACAGCAAATAATCTGGTTTGGGTCAGGCGAAAATACGGGTGAGTCGAGGGTTGACATAGTGGTTTGCTCAAGGGCTCATGGGGTTCCCCCAAAATTCCCGATTAATCCTGATTAACCCCGAAGATAAGTTTTGACCTCTAAATTGTCAAAAACATCCCAATTAACGAGTTTGCTCAAGTATTACTAAATTTGATTTAAGATCCCTTTTTTCAATAGAGGCTTTTGTAATTTTCTCGACAAAGACAGAAATGGCCAAAGACTCAAAACAAATTACATAACTGCAAACCAAAAAGACGCCCAACCACTTCTCAAAACGGCACATAATTCCAAATGGTCACAAACTCAAAAACTCTGTACAAAAGACGAAATAGTCATTCCAAATGGTCACACAAATGGTCACAAAATCAAAAACTCTGTACAAGAGAATCGACACTCAACTCAGTCCTAAACCAATTCAACTTAGCTTCATTTTACCTTCAAAACTCAATTTCAAAACCCAGAATTAATTCACAAAAATCCGCTTCACTCACACTCCTTCCCGCAAAAAATGGGGTAATCTTTCACTAGGGGGAGGGACGATTACAGGCAGATATGGTATCAGTGGTAACAGCAGACAAACACATGCAGTAAGAGAATATGTACAAGCAGTGGGTCCATAACAGTGGCAGATCGTATTCTTTAGTCCTGCAGATAGGTGGCGATGACAGCGTATTGGTGAGTAGAGTAGAGATGACTGGTTACAGTCCGCTTCGGTCAGAGCTCAGATGTGAAAGGTTGAAATCAGGATTGAAGCTAGGATGGGAAGGTGATCGGTTATAGTCCGCATCGATCAGAGCTTCCGGGGCGCCAAAAGACGTATTGGCCGGGGCATCGACAGCAGGTGGGTGGGCAGAGGTGACTTCAATGGAGACGTGGTCAGGTAGGTGGGTGTTCCACGGTTTTCCCTGACAGGGAGATGATGACGGGTAGGTACGGCCGCGAGTGGAGTACGCGGTCGGTGGGCGGACTTCTAAGGGCCGGAAGCTATCCTGATGGAGAACGCCGTCGCCGTTGACATCATGAAATGGAGCATCGAACTACGGACCAGCCAAATCGTCGGAAGAATCGAACCACGGACCAACCAAAAAGAAAAAACCACTGCTAGCAAAACAGCCTATAAGCGAACACAAACAAATAAGCGACGCAAATAAACAAGCTAAAGCACACGCGGTAGACATATTTCAAAATCCGCAGCTCCTTTTCTATTTGCTATGATATGCTAATAAACCCAAAGTAAAAGGACAAATGGAAGATCAGCGTGTGCAAGCACAAGAAAAACGAGGTGAGTATGTGCAGTGCAAGTGTGGTGTTAGTGTGTCGTAATCCGCTTGGAACACGCATCGCTCAAATCTATCAGGTTAGTTTCTCAGCAACAGGGTTAGTCAACTTCAACCAAGAACCTATGTGCAGGTGTGTGAGGCGGTAATAGGTCAATATTTAAACATAAAAAAATTAAGCCAAAGAAAACAAGTGTTAGTTAAAACTTGGTTAAGGTGCGGAATGAGATCCAAGCAGATGTAAGGGTGGAGGCAGCCAAGCTTCAAAGAAAAATATCCAGCTAAAAATAGTACAGACATAGCACGGGCCGGACAATAACTGCTAATCCCAAGATTATTCGTGTTTATCTTCAAAGTTAACTAAACCTAAGTTCTTTTTTATCAAGCTGATAAAAGTGCTAGCCTACAATCTTTCCGTTGCGTGATGCTCTAATCAAACCAAATGTCTAGGAAATGGTGTACAAACAAGATGCAAATAACAACATAACAATAAGCGAACGTGAAGCAATTAGTCAAAACATAGCGAACACAGAGCCTATACAACAAAAACATTAACAGTGCGATCAGTCGGTTAGCTATACACATTTACGTATCTTAGTAATCAGTAACTAGTCCCAAAATCCCGACTTGTTGTCAAAAATCATTTATTCCATTGAAAGTTAGTTAGCCCAAACACAGGTAGAAAGACAAAATCGTATCTACGTTCTACGCTTCAATTTCCTGAATCAGAGGTCATTAGGGTCTTTTTCCGTTCAGCTATTCGAAATCAGTCAGTACCCACCATAGCTAATACATCGGATAATTATTATTTCAACAGATCCGGATCAGTGCAGTACGGACAATAAACATGCAAGCAGGCGTGCATTCCCGTAAGTGGTCTCATAACTTGCAGTGTGGGAGTCAAACGGTAGGGAATGGGCAATTATCTGGATAGCGCGACAAGGCTGACAAGCTCTACCAAAATTAATCATTAAAATCAGTTCTTACGGGAACACATCAACAGACACAGAAACAGAAACATGCAAACAGTTACAAGTCAGGGCATGCATAGTCAGGCGGCAATTCAGGGTGCACACGAGGCAAAGCATCGAAAAACATGCGAACAGTACTGGGGACATGGTAGGTGGTCCAATAACAGCGGTTCCACCCCAGACGAGCTTTTAACACAAGCACACGTTCAGACATGCACAAACGATTAGGACAGTGGTACTCGACATTATAGTCAGCGGGCATGCGGGACTGCAGGCGCGACTTAGGGGGGGAGGACGCATAGAGAAGGGAGAGGGGAGCAGCGCGAATCTGTGTAGGAATACCGTGATAAGACAAAGAATACCGCCAGAAACAGTTAGTACAGAGAATCGTGCACATGTCAGTTACCTCCGGTTCGAGGATGCGAACCGTCTTTCCTGGAGCGAACAATGCAGTAGTGCAACGTAGATCTTGGTGGTCCGAAAACAGCGGCGCAGCGAATCAGGCAGCGGGAGGTCAAGACGCTCAGGGCCTCGCTGGTGAGGCAAGAGCCAGGATTCAGCAGGGGGGCCCGACTCATACTGGATAGTGGGAATGCGTGGCTCAGGCGGGAGTGTGGAACGAGGAACTCTATGGGACCCTGAAGGCGGAGATAAGCTAGACAGATCAGTGGAGGTGGCAAAACTCTCAGAGCCAGACAACCAGGCTTCAATTGACAGAGGCATCCTGCTTTAAGACTACAAAACAAAAATATAATATGGTCAGAAAAGTGTGACGCTCAGACAGTGGGAGCCTAACTAGCAGCGGGACAGGACAACTTATTCACCTAAGATGTTAGGGACAAACAAAGGACTTTCACCTGGCATGCGCATTCGGAAATCAAGGATATCTCTAGGTAACCAAGCAGACAAGCAA
>JASAND010004173.1:0-10873 GCA_030248195.1 Trissonchulus latispiculum | reverse complement strand
TAGGTTTTTTTTTGGTCAAAAATCGGCGTCGTTTGCAGAAACGGAACAATAGTTTTGACGACGCCAAAACTCAAAAATGACGACAGAATGATCAAGCCAAAATGTGGAAGTAGCACTTGCCCAAATTTAACAAGAATGCAAAAGTTTCTATTACGTTTTAACAGTGATTTTTCAAAAAAATTCTCAAATTTGAGCTGCCGCCCCCAAACCCCCACTCTATATATATTGTCTTAGTGATGCTAAGCTTCGACGATGTTTGAACAGTCAATCAGTATATCTATTATATATATACAAAGCCACAGGCTACAAGTCTTTATGCTACATACTTCAATTGCATTTTTTGATGCAAGTTTCCCATAACAATTTCGCTGAATATTTTCTTTAAAAACTTTCTCTTCGGATTAGCTCAGCTAGAATGGAATGAGCGCTCATATGTACTAGGATAGGATGTTTAAGAACGTTTGTTGCATAAATGTTATAACTACTAGGGATGGATCTGAAGGGCAGCCTGTCGTTGCGATTTGAAGGTAAGTAAAAGCAAACAGGAAAAACTGAAAAAGGCATGTCAACAAAATTTCGTGAACGTTTATATATACGTATATTTCCAACGTTTTAACCAGATTTTTGGATAGAAAAAGCTTAAAATGTCGTGCGATTTTAGCAAAAAATTCTTATTTTTCCCTTAAACTTTTAAACATTTTCTCGTTTCTGTAAAATGAAAACAATTAAAGATTTAAAGGACGATTTCATCTAAAAAGCAAAAAATTTCTTCAACTTCTGGGGGGCTCCGCCCCCCAGACCCCCCACATTGTATCGGGTTGTTCTCGTCATTGTTAATGCTTAAAGACATGATACATACGTAGACACCAGATATCTGTATTATATGAGTATATACGTAAGTTAGGATATATATTCGCGGGACAATGCGAAATATGAAACAACACGCGCCAACAAGGTAAAAATTCAACCAAAATTACGAATATATATAGCCTAAAATCAAAACAAAACTGCATTTCTGCAAAACTTTATTTTTGACGTTGGACAAATAAAAATGACGATCAGAAAATAAAAATGACGAAAATTTGATGAAATCCGATTTTGAAAAAAAAACGCTGTACTACTAGACCCCATAGCCCTTTAGGCTGGCCCACCGCTGCAGATCACGTGAAAGCGGCGAACATTATGTCTAGGTTTTTTTTGGTCAAAAATAGCGTCGTTTGCAGAAATGAACAATAGTTTTGACGACGTCAAAATAAAAATGACGACAGAATGACCAAGCCAAAATGTGGAAGTAGCACTCAAATTTAACAAGAATGCAAAGTTTCTATTACGTTTTAACAGTGATTTTTCAAAAAATTCTCAATTTTTGGGGCTGCCGCCCCAAACCCCCGCTCTATATATATTGTCTTAGTGATATTAAGCTTCGACGATGTTTGAACAGTCAATCAGTATATCTATTATATAAAGCCACAGCTACGAGTCTTAATGCTACATACTTCGATTGCATTTTTTGATGAAAGTTTCTCATACCAATTTCGCTGAATATTTTCTTTAAAAACTTTCTCTTCGGATTATCTCAGCTAGAATGGAATGAGAGCTTATATATACGTATGTACCAGGATAGGATGTTTAAGACCGTTTATTGCATAAATGTTATAACTACTAGGGATGGATCTGGAGGGCAGCCCTGTCGTTGCGATTTGAAGGTAAATAAAAGCAAACAGGAAAAACAGATAAAAGGTATGTCAACAAAATTTCGTGAGCGCGTATATTTCCAACGTTTTTACCAGATTTCTGGACAGAAAAAGCTTAAAATGTCGTGCGAGTTTAGCAAAAATTCTTATTTTTACCTTCAAAATTGGTAAACTTTTAAAAATTTTCTTGTTTCTGCAAAATGAAAAGAATTAACGGTCACGTGACCCCTGCCGGACCCTTCCGGACCCTCCAGGTACCAACTGGGCAGTCAGAAGTGGCTACAAACGTGTCCTAGGGGGTTTTCTAGTGCGCAGAATTCAAATCTGGCATTAGTTTTTAGGTAACTGTAGTCTACCACTGACTTCTGGAATCACGTTTACCGTCGGACGGTTCAGGCTAGGCTGGTTGCCAGGTTGGACTCCCAGAAGTGTCAGGCAACCTCCAAAACCAACGTATATAAGGGTTTTCGGGGTCGCTGAGCTCGATTTTGACGTTAGTTTTGCTCTAGCTGCTGGTCTGGCTTCAGCAACGAAACATAAAAATGATTTTTTATTTGTTAAAATTTTAACAAAAAAATCACCCACCCTAGGACGGCTCAGAGGTCCGACTGGGAACTTCTATATATGTTCGATAGCGTAGCCCACAGTCAGGACATGTCACATGCACAATATGGGTTGCCTAGGGTTTTCCCTTAGTAAATAGCAGCCGAAATTCGAACTTCGGTCATGAACGTTTTTGAGGTCACTTTTGGGTACCCTCACTTAAAGGTCTGCCCTGAACGCATGGAGACGGCTCAAACTCACAGGCTGTAATGTCGAGATGTGTGGCTATCACCATGCAAAAAATTGGGTCTCTGCGACTTTCCTGTAAGTCAGGGTGGGGTGATTTTTTTGTTAAAATTTCGGGTGATTTTTTTGTTAAGCTTGCTATATGAAGCAACACACGCCAACAAGGTAAAAATTCAACCAAAATTACGAATATAGCCAAAAATCAAAACGAAACTGCATTTCTGCAAAACTTTATTTTTGACGTTGGACAAATAAAAATGACGCTCAGAAAATAAAAATGACGAAAATTTGATGAAATCCGATTTTGAAAAAAAAACGCTGCATTATGTACAATACAACCATCAAATAGGAGAAACCGGAAAAAAACATCGCCGCCATAACCGGTCTTGGGCGCAACTTTTTAACGGTAAGTGATACAGGGCTGAAACTTCACAGACATATATACTAAACTCGATGTGCTTAACAATTTGCGCATGAAATCTGCGCAGGATTTTGCGCAGCTTCTGCGCAGTTTATTTTACACTGTCTCCAGTCACTTTTCACACATATAGCCATGGGGTGAAAAAAACCCACCCCCTTTTTGGGGGGAAAAAACCCACCCGCCTCCTGGGTCATGGGTTGGAGATATGTGCTCCAAAACATAGCAGTAGGAAGCGCGACTCTTTCTAACCTATGTATGCAAAGATCAAGTCATTTGGTTCACTCCTGCTCATTTTATGACATTTTGAAAATGACTACTACTTTTTGGTTCAACCATCCAAAAATTTACCAAAAGTTTGGACCGTTGTAACTTTTGACTGGGTTGGGTTAGAAAAGTTTTGCAAATATCTGCAATGATGGCAACTCTTCCACTTTGCACACAGCCAAAATTAGACCGATCCTATGCACCGTTGGTCTGGCACATTGCCAAACGTGGCGGGGAAAAAACCCACTTTGGGGGGAAAAACCCACCCAAATTTTTTTGAAAAAATTTGTAACATCTCAGCACGGAAACAATTAGAGACTATAGCACGGTACTATCGAGCACGCTGCGTCATCCTATGCGGTCACATTCGGACAATTTTGCTTACCTGGCTAGCTAGGTGCTAAAAATCTTAAAAGTGTCATTTCGCTGCTGGAGGACCCAATACAGGTACAATTGTGGATTTTAACAGCCAATTCTACGTAAAAAACCATTCTCTACACGATAGAATAATAAGTTTTATCAAATTACATCATTTTTAGCATTTTTCAAAAATTGCCCTATGTTTATGTATTAAACTTTATGAAACCTGGCCAGTTGATGCAGCATTTTCAACGGCACCTGAGATCTCAAATAAAGCTACTTAGATCGGGTTTTTGGTTCATAAAAGGGTTGAATTTTACACTGGAAGTGTCAGAATTGCGATAGAATAATTTTTAAGACCTTTGAGGGGTGGGTTTATTTTCCCCCCATTTGGGTTTTTCCCCCATTGGGTTTTTCCCCCGCTACTTTTTGCATTATACCGCTCTAACGGTACAACCTACAGAAGTGCAAATGGGCTTAAAAGAAAGTTCTAAGTACGCCAAGTACGATGGTATATAAAGTTCTCAGATAACCCTTATAATAAAAAAGTTGCAGCCAAAATCCGAAAATGTGGGTTTTCCCCCCATGGCTATATTATAGGGTCGCTGCCGCGACCCCTATGATATATATAAACAAATTAAAATCAGAGGCTTGAAATTTTGTATTTCAATATTGCACGGTTTCGCCCATGCAATTTTAAAATTGCACGGAAACTCCATGCAATTTCAAAATTGCACTGTAGTTTTTCCGTGCAATAAAATTGCACAATACAACCATGCAATTTCAAAATTGCACGGAAACATCGTGCAATTTCAATATTGCACGTACAAGAACAAAAAGTGCTCCTTCGTCGCATGTAAAATACATATGAATCTGCGTAGGCAGGTTGTACATAAGCAAAAACTAGCCTGTAAAATCTGGGCTTTTTCTAGGCTAAAAAATGTGGGGGTGGGGTGTGTGGGGGGGCAACCCAAAAGTGGGGGGATCTAAAGTTGTCTAAAATCGCTGGAAATACAGTAAAAATAGCCTGTTTTCTAGACATATATATATATATATATATATATATATATATATATATATATATATATATATATATATATATATATATATATATATATATACTGCTATAACTATGCTTAAATGTGCTCAAAAATTGAGTTTGAGTATATACCAAAATAGGCGATTTTTTAGCAAAAAATTCCGGCGAGGCCGGAAAATTTTGACCAAAAATCCTTAAAATTTGGCATTTTCTGGGCACCTTATAGTGAGTGGTGGGATGCCCAAAAAAGTGGGGGTGGGGCCATGGGCGCACCCAGGGGGGGTTTTGGGGGTTCCGACCCCCCCTTTTTGTCCGACCCCCCCGGGAATTTTCAGGGAGAAAGCAAAAATTGAGCTATTTTTAGTGCATAAAATTAAAAATTTTTCTCGCCTGCGGCGCTTTTCTATCCCGATTTTTAAAATTTTTCTCGCCTTCGGCGCTTTGCTATCCCGATTTTTAAAATCTTTCTCGCCTGCAGCGCTTTTTTATCCCGATTTTTTAAATTTTTCGGGCCTGCGGCGCTTTTCTAACTGCTTTTAAAAATTTTTCTCGCCTGCGGCGCTAATATATATGTATTAACGTTTACAACGTTTTGGAACCTGCGGCGCTTTTTTACCTCAATTTTTCTCGCCTGCGGCGCTTTCTTATCTCCATTTTACTGAATTTCCGCGGCTGCGGTATATATAGTCAATCGGGAAAAAAAGCCACGTCAAAATTTCGGGAACAAAAGCCAAAATTTTGCCATTATCTCAAAGAATTGCTCAACTTTTATTGAAATCTTTTTAAAGATTTCCATTACGGCTTTTTTTCAAAATTTCAAAAATTTTCTCAACTTCTGGGGGGCTCCGCCCCCCAGCCCCCCCGCGTCGGCTGGCGACAACTCCTGAATTTCGTCATTTTTGTTGCTCCCAAGACTAAATCATTGTTGAAAATTTCGCCGCCGCCACCCCCCCCCCCCAGCGTAAACGTGTCAGGCGAAGGAAAAAAAATTTTTCCGGCTCGACCCCCCCCCTTTTCAAAATCCTGGGTGCGCCCCTGGGTGGGGCCGAGTGGGGGGGGGAAGGGGTCGAGTGTGGGGGGGCGCCCCCCACCCCCCCCCCAGTAAAAAAGCCCAGGTGTACTAACGGAGATTGGGGTGGAGGATGCTCCCATAGTTTCCATTTGGTAATCCCCCCGAAAATTTGTGACCAACTTTACCACCTCCCCCCAGAATTTTTGACATCCCACCCCCAACATTCGGCTACCCCCGGAAATTATTGCAAAATTTCAATTTTCAAGAAAATTTTTGAAAATTTTCGATTTGGACCCCCAATTTCCAGGCTCCGCTAGTGGCGGCCCCGGTGCATCTCTAATATATATATATGCTCTTATTTACTAAGATCTGGTGCCATCATGTCCTCACCATATAATCCGTCACAGTGGACTAAGGAGAAATGGGATCAATACTTCACAATAAGAGAATTTGAAGCGGAAGGATCTTTTTTTAAGAAGTTAATGTTGTATTATCACAAACTCATTGATTATCCTGTTACTTGGTTTAGAGGTTTGCGGCAATATTATATAATATAATTTATTTTTCCACATGTTACAAAATATAACTTTATTTTCTAAACAATACAAATGGAAAAGAAAAATGCAAAGAAAGCAAAAGAGGGCAGTGCGAATGACAGTATGTATAAATGTTCGTTGGTATGAGCCGAAGATTCTGTGTCATTAATATAGGGGACGCGATACCTGTGCGGCCAGCCAAAAGTGGCCTGACCGCTAAGATGGCCAAAAAGGCCAATTTTGTGTCACGGTTATAGGGCTCAGGGAACAAGCTAGAGAGACGCGGCTTGTTGCATAAGAAACCTTGGGATGGGTAGCGTTTCGTAACGAGGGTGATTTTTGATATCTGGGCGGGATCGTTCTGGCGGGCGGCCCAAAGTTGGGCCGGCCAAATAGCAATTTTGGAAAAAGTCACAGGTCGACAGAAAATAGCCAAAATAGGCCTAAATAGGCTGTTTTGAGCTATTTAGTGGGACGCATATCAGGGTTATTGGGGCCGCTGAACATGATGAGCATAGTCGCACCGCTGTGCGGTGCTGCTATCGTGCTGTACTGTTATGCAGCAACCATAGCACGCTGTCTATAGACTTACTGTAAACAGCTAAACATATGAAACTTGGTGATAATTGTGTCTGTCGTAAGGGGGAACTGTAGCTACGAATGTCAGTTGGTGCACTCCCCAGCTTCCACCCTGCTGTACGTGTTGTCCCAAACACAGCACCGTCTTGCACTTACTTGCACTTAATCCTGGAGCCAGTCGTTGACAACATGCTGTCGGATTCCCCAGCGAATCACACGTCGCCACTGAGCCCGATCTTGTGCCACGTCACAAATGAGTTCCCGGAAGCTTCGTGGCCAGACAGCTGCGCCGTACGAATCTTTTAGGTGTTTAAGATCGCCTTGTACTGTTGACTGACAGCCATGCCTTCTTAGGGGCAGCACGAACACACTTCCAGCCGTTAGGTGCAGGTATATATGTTCCAGAGTTTGGCACAAAACGTTTCCGGAGACAGACGGGCTATGTGGCCCAGCCAGCATAATTGGGACTGTCGGAGTCTTTCAGAGATGGTAGGCTGGCTGGAACAGTGTCTACGGATTTCGCTGTTGGTAATATAATCCGCAAGTCTTACACCAAGGATAGAGCGCAGGCAGCTCATGTGGAACACTTCAAGTCTGACAATATTTGTAGCAAGAGGGCTCCAAGTTTCACATCCGTACAGAAGTACCGGGATATTCTGGCATTAAAGGTCTTCATCTTGGTGGGAATTGGAACGTTATTGTTCCTCCATAAACGGGCAGCCAGCCGTTTGAACGTGCTGCTAGCTTTGACAATTCGCACACCGATATCTTCTGCTGGGGCAATAGCTCTGGGGGTTTTTTACTGGGTGGGTGGGGGGGGGCGCACCCCCACTTTTTGGGGTCCCCCCACACTCGACCCCTGCCCCCCCACTCGTC
The DNA here is from genome assembly GCA_030248195.1 of Trissonchulus latispiculum. Classification (NCBI taxonomy): domain Eukaryota; kingdom Metazoa; phylum Nematoda; class Enoplea; order Enoplida; family Ironidae; genus Trissonchulus; species Trissonchulus latispiculum. The sequence goes on along the minus strand of JASAND010004173.1, from coordinate 3,303 downwards.
CCCCCCACTTTTTTTGGTTTCCCCACCCACTCAACCTAGAGTGCCCAGAAAATGTCAAATTTTTAGGATTTTTGGTCAAAATTTTCAAAAATTTTCCGGCTTCGCCGGAATTTTTTCGTCGAAAATGGTCTATTTTGGTGCTAAAACTCAATTTTTGAGCACTTTTAAGCTTAGTTATAGCAGTATATGTAGAAAACAGGCTTTTTATACGGTATTTTTGGCATTTTTAGCCCATTTTATTTCCCCCCCACTTTTGGACCTCCCCCCCACTAGTGGGGGGGCGTCCTCCCACTTATTTTTGCCTAGAAAAACCCCAGTAGCTGACGCACTTATGACGGAACCTAGATAGCAGAACGATGTCACTACTTCAATGGGCTCACCGTAGATTTGCAGAGTTGGTGCAGGGGTGTGAATGGACATTGCCTTCGTTTTTGAGGGGGTTTGATTTTGAGTCCCACACTGTCAGCAACTCGGGAAGGTCGATCAAAGATGTTGCATTGATATGGGGTCGGGTTGAAGCAGAGCAGAACTTTTTGATTGCGCCAAATAAGATTAATTAGGTGACACAATACGTTTAGCGACTGCTCATCGAGAGCTTTCAAAGCCCCCGCCGGTATGTCGCATGCGCCAGGTGCTTTCCAGACTTTGAGAGAAGCAACGGCATTTTTCCTCTCCTCGAGTGAAGGGATAGACTGATCGACAAGCGGATTTTCGATTTCATTCTCCTCGTCAACACCAGCAGGAGATGCAGGGATTGGGCGATTGTGGAGTTCCCTGAAATATTCGGTACATCGCTGTGAGCGTTGGCAGCGGTCGGTGATGCTTGCACCATGTGCATCTAGGATAGTAGATGGCAGTGTAGATCGGGTATATATGGCCAGCCATTTCGTTGACGACGCGGAAACGTGAACGGCTGTCTCCGCGGTTAGCAGCGGTTTGGAGGTCGGCTGCGCGTTCATCCCACCAAGTTTTGCAGTCCCTTCTAAGACTAGTTGGATCTCTCTGTGCGGAAGTTTCGAGTGCGTTTGTCAGATTCCCTTTTTCGCCTATCTCGAATTTCCAGGGTGCGAGCAGAAAGCCATGGTCGTGTTTGTTTTCGGACTTTAGGACAGCTCGAATTTAGAGCGGATGTTATCTTTGTCTTCAAGCTTGGCCACACCTCCTTATAAGATTGTCATTTTCCAGATAAGACGTTATTCAATCGGCAATGGTACAACGCACCCATTTTGCTGGGCTTACTCCACTTGACCATCTGAGGGGTCAGGTGGTCCAAAATAAAATTTTTCAAAAGTGGTCAGATTTGGTACCAAATGAAAGCCCTAAGCGAGCTGAGCAACTTTTGTCACTGCATGCTCAAAGTGGCTGTAGAGTGCTGTGGTGGGATGGGGTGGGGACGTAAGCGATTTTGGGTCAAATAGTATCTGCTTGCGCATGGTGATCGGAAATATATTATGTTGGTTCTTTTTTGCGCATACATATGTAAAAGAATGGAAAACAAGAACCAAAAATGCTCCTTCGTCGCATGTAAAATTCGTTCGTTAAATTAAATTAAATAAATTAAAGTTCATTCGTTTTTTCTTTAATATGGTGACCTGATGATCTTTAAGAAGGCTGCACTGTGACGCCAATATGAGCCTCGTTGTAGGACAGGCTCATATATTAAGCCGTTGCAACTTGTTTTCCTTAATTTACATCCTCAACGCCACTCATATGCATTTTACAGGCTAGTTTCCGTGTTTGTACAACCTGCCTGAGAGTACTCATACGTGCGACGAAGGAGCATTTTTGGTTCTTGTATTTAACGTTCAGAACATTGAAATATCGTTTGTCAGGTAGTGCGTGTCAGCGCACTACCTAGAATAGGGAAAAAAAGGCGTATTGCGGCCTCTTGGAACATAGTTTTCCCTGGTGCCGGCGGAGGAGTTGAGGTAGAACCTTCATATTGTACCAGTAGAAACCCCCCTTCACGAGGGGTACATGCTGTGCAAATTTGAGCAAAATCGGCCGAGCCGTTTTTGAGATATGACAGATTCGATTTTTCAATGCACGACTTTCTCTCCAGTTTTCCCCCCCCCACCCTAGGGGTCGGAGGTCTTAGATTTCCTATACCATATGGGGTTTTTTGAACAACTATTTCCCCATTTTTGGGGAAATGAGTATGGAGTAGGTAGGGCCTCCCCATAGGTCTGTGTACATAGCAGGATTTCGATTTTTTCGAAGATGGTCAATTGGTGAATCCTTCTGTTCGATATAACTGCATCTGGGCTGGGCCGATGGGTCTGAGGTTGGGTGTGGAGCATGGCCCCGTGAGCCTTATCTGGATGGGCTATATGAATTTTGAATCTGGCCCCTGTAATTTTCTGGCCAGGGGTCACTAGTTAACGTGTAAAAGGGGGGGTCTGGGCCTACGGAGTAGGCAGCCCTATACATAAGAGCTGCTGGGCTGAGGTTTCGTATTCGAATAGGAACCCCTATATGGTGAATCTAAAAGGCCCATTAGTTTCGCTGTAGGACCTATCCATGTGGCTGGGGGGCACCCTGATGGTGGTGGGCCCTACCGTGTCGCAACTCCAACTTTAACCTCTTCTACAGAAATATCTACAGTGAGCAGCTCTCTCTTATTTGGGATTTGGGGTGGGGTGCGGGAGGACTACAGCACTACAGACTATAGTAGGTTTCGCCCGGACCCCTGTGGCGCCCTGGCCAGGGGTCCGGACCGTGGACCATGCCCAAAATGGCCAAAAATCGATTTTTCTAAAAGTGGCCAAGTTTGGTATCAAGTGAAAGCCCTTGGTGAGGCGAACATTTTTTGTCATTGGAGGACCCCTCCAAAGTGGCCCCAGTGGCCTGTGGCGCCCTGACCAGGGTCCGGACCGGTCCAAAATGGCCAAAAATCGATTTTTCCAAAAGTGGCCATGTTTGGTATCAAATGAAAGCCCTTGGTGAGGCGAACATTTTTGGTCATTGGAAGACCCCTCCAAAGTGGTCCCAGCGGCCTGTGGCGCCCTGGCCAGGGTCCGGACCGGTCCAAAATGGTCAAAAATCGATTTTTCCAAAAGTGGCCATGTTTGGTATCAAATGAAAGCCCTTGGTGAGGCGAACATTTTTTCATTGGAGGACCCCTCCAAAGTGGCCCCAGCGGCCTGTGGCGCCCTGGCCAGGGTCCGGACTGGTCAAAAATCGATTTTTTAAAAATTTCCAAGTTTGGTATTAAATGAAAGCCCTTGGTCAGGCGAACATTTTTCTCATTGGAGGACCCCTCCAAAGCGTTCCCAGCGTCCTGTGGCGCCCTGACCCAGGGTC
>JASAND010004171.1:0-14179 GCA_030248195.1 Trissonchulus latispiculum | reverse complement strand
CAACATCAGGTTGGTTGTCAGGGCGTTTGAAACTTGAAAGACTTCATCTGCATTCCTTAGCTGTCCTCTCCCTTCTGTCGTTCCATAATAAAGTTGTCACCCCTGATTTGTGCACTCATTAGTAAATCTTCGAAACCTTTGAATTTTGAAGCATCAGTTTTTTATAAAATGTTTCTAATCAGATTATACAGTTTTCGAGGAGGAACGTGCGGTTGGACAGTTTTTCGTTTGCAAAATTTTCTTAATAATTAAAATCTGTGTATCATAACAACCCATCTAGAAGGTTCAGTCGCCGGGTCAACGGCTCTCTGGTCGACCGGCCTGTCGGACGGTCGAGGAATCAGGCTGACCGGTGACCAGCCGCGGCCGGTGTCGTGAAATATTCTTCCCCCCAAATATTTTTCCCCCTATAAGGTGAAATATTTTCCCCCCTTCGAAGCAATAAGGTGAAATATTTTCGCCCCTGAATATTTTCCCCCCTGAAATATTTTCCCCCCTCTAAGTATTATTGTGAATATCTGTAAAAAGTGGATATTTGAAAAGAATAAATAATACCGTTTGTTTTAGTAGAGCTTTTTCTGAAATTCCACAACCATTGACGTAACTTTTTAATTATTTCCAAAGTCTTTTTACCGTCAAGTAACAGTACAGAATGCATGAATTGCATTAATGCATTAATTAAAATAAAAAAGTAATTTAAAACTATCGTATAAATGCATTTACTTTAGAAGTAAACATTCAGAAGTTACAAAAATAATAAGTTAAAATAATCGTGGAATGTTTCAACGTTAGTAGCAAGCCTATGATCGTGTTGGTTAACATATATAAAGCTACAGTGGCGCAGCAACATAATCTGAACAGGTTTCATATAGGTAACTTACTGTACTGAACAGAACAGTGTAAAGTTAGAGGGGGAAAATATTTCAGGAGGAAAAAAATAGGGGGAAAAATATTTCACCTTATTAGGGGGGAAAATATTCAGGGGGGAAAATATTCAGGGGGGAAAATATTCAGGGGGGAAAATATTCAGGGGGAAAATATTTCACCTTATAGGAAAGAAAATATTGGGGGGGGGGGGAAGAATATTTCACGACACCGGCCTTCCAAACCCATGCCACCCTCAAACTGGGTCTTTCCCATTATCCCCCCCACAGCTCTGAAGAAGTACCGATGAAGCACAATTTGACTGATTGAGTTGAAATTTGGTGGAGGTAGGTTTTCGGACCTGCTGATTTCAAAAATACAAAAATTTTAAAATTTTAAAAAATTTTTAAAAATTTTAAAATTTTAGTTTGGCAAGGGGAACCGAAAAATTTTTTAAAAAAATTTTGCTGAAAACTTGCTTACAGGGGTTTTCTGGAGCGCTGATCACGAATCTGAAATCAGTTTTTCGATTCAGCTTTTCGTTAGCTTAATATAAGCTTACATCTTAAGCTTAAAACTTTACCTTATATTAAGCTAACGAAAAGCTGAATCAAAAAACTGATCAGATTCGTGATCAGCGTCCCAGAAAACCCCTGTAAGCAAGTTTTCAGCAAAATTTTTAAAAAAAAATTTTCGGTTCCCCTTAGTCCCCCCTTACCAAACTAAAATTTTAAAATTTTTAAAATTTTAAAATTTTAAAATTTTTCTATTTTTGAAACCAGCAGGTCCGAAAACCTACCTCCACCAAATTTCAACTCAATCAGTCAAATTGTGCTTCTTCGGTACTTCTTCAGAGCTGTGGGGGGGGATAACGGGAAAGACCCCTCAAACTTTACATGTACATAGCTATATGACTATGTAGACTAAAACCGCGTAATATGAGACATTTTAAGTGAATATAATAAGAGACAGAAAAAAGAGGGAATAACTTTTGAATACTTGGGCAGATTTTCGTCATTCAAAATCCATTGCAAAATTCGTCAAATGCTCAGTCAGGTGTAATGACGGCAGTTGGTCAACAACGCACATGTATTCAAAACGCTGTCTCCAATTAGCCGGAAAAATTTGCTGCCTTTGTTACTCGTTTTATCCTATGCCAGCCAAGTATCTTCGGGTTTAGAAATTGCCCTCGGGACAAGAACAGTTTTGTCAAAATATGTACTTGTTATTACTACACACATAGGTTAGGTTACTAATTAGATTTATCAAAAACTAGGTTTTGGAACTGAATGAAATCTGTCCCCGTTTCCGAAATGTGTTGCTATAATGTATTTGTTTTATGCATTCCAAACCCGAAATCTCACAAAATTAATTCTGTGAGCATACCTTACCAATCCCGTTCCGTGAGATTTTATCTCGATAAAACTAAATTTTGAACGGTTTATCATCACAGGGCTTCTAAAAGATGGTTCACTATTCTTCTTTAAAACCACCATTATCAAGTATTAATCTTTTCAATAGGGTCTATTTTTGTTGTCATGCATTTGTATGATTGCAGAACTCAAAGCACATGTACTGAGTTATAATTTATTTTTCACATTATTTTAATTAACTAATTCGTTGGAACCGAACAGCACAGCAGTTTTTTATCCGTCTCTTGTCTTCAAAAGATAATGTATACATATATTATATGTTTGCATTAGTAGATGACATAATGTACTGGGATGGCACTAAAATTGTCCAGATATCCTTACGTGGACTATGTTTTGGTTTATTATGCTCATGAAACTGAACACAGTGTTGAACGTAGACTGTTCGAAGATGCCATTGTTACTGACGGAATTAGAATTGAAAAGGAGATAAATGGAAACAGAATATTTGTTAAATTGTATGCTCCTTTTGAGCGGCTTGAAAAAGAAGCGGAGAGAATTAAGCTTGAAATGCCTCTCAAGGATGTGAGTTTATTGGCTGCTAGGAAAAAGTGTATCAAAGGCTCAATGCATAAACCTGAACCTGAATCAGTTACTTTATCAATATATTTCTCAATCAATCCATTTTATAAAGGTAGAAAGCAACGTAACCTCGCTCCGTGTTTTAATTTGGGATTGGCTTTGGTATGATTGATTGGCCCTGATTTAGCTTTAGGCTTCACTGTTTTCTGCTGTGTATTGTATTCTGCAGCACTATTGCAGTGCAGCACAAATATTTGACAAATTCTGTCAAATTTGACGGTTAATCTTAAGCTAACGACAAAATTTCTCTGAAACTTGGTCTTCCGGTTAAAGTAAGGAACATTATGAAAAATGAAAACGTTTTATCGTTTTGAAAGGCGTTTCTTGCTTTAGCGTTTGAAAACTTTTAGTTGTTTCTCAGAAAACGATTTTTTGTTGCGCATCCAGCCTAGTTGCAGCAGAGCAAAAGGTTTTCTTGGTTCAAAAAGTGGACAAGACAGCTGCGTAGCATATATATGAATCACTGACAAGAGTGATGAAAAAGCTTACAGTTCAACTAAAAGAAGCGAATATGGCTCCGATTCAATCTTAGCTGTAATTTTTTCAAACGTTAAACTGAAACTGAATTAACGTTTGTTCCTGTCGTTTAGAAACGATAAAAGAAACAACATTTCATGCGTTTTAACGCTTGGATTTTTGATAATGTTCCTAACACCTTACAAATAACGTGAGCAGGGGAAGCGTAAATGTGACAGAATCTAATGTAATGTTTAAAAATAATTAATTTCTGCTTATTTTGATAACACTTGCTAGCAAAACAGTGTGGTGTGGCAATACCTACATGATTATATCTTTGCAGTGTGACATATCACCACCGGATTGTGGCTTGGTTTTGCGATGGATAAAGAAGCTCACCGATCGTTTTGAAACTGAAACAGAGGGTAGACCTTATTGCCTGTTTGCTTTGCAGTAAAAGCAAAATATTTAACTTTGCTCGTTTTGAATTTGAAGGAGGGGCAGCAAATGTTGATATAGTTCATAGTCCAGTGACTATCTCAAGCACTACTCGTTGCTACAATGTCTCGGATCTTTTATGCGATATATCATCTGGAAGTACATTGGCCATATTTCTAGTTACAGATTTGAAGGATTGAGTATCACTTTTAAATACTAACTTCTTGATTCATAAATTTGACCGGATTAAATTATTTGATTTTTAGTTTTGGATTATGTCAGTGCCCCCTTTGATAAAAACAAAGGTCATCTGTTTCAAGGATATGATAACAAGCTCAGATTTTTCAGCACTGCTCAAAGAGGATTTTTGGTAATCTCCGCTCTTGCTTGGGTCATTTGTATAAAACTGAAATTCTGCGGTTTTAGAGATTTAAAATTATAATCTTTTAAATTCATACTTACAACGTGAATCTCTTTCATACCATCTTAGGATTTCTTAATAACTGCCAGTTGTGCATAGTTGTGCTACTGCTAGCGCGCTTAGAACAGTTCCAATCGGACTGGTTAGTAGCACAGCAGAACCTGCTGTTCCAATAACAGTAGTAGTGGTGGCAGGGTAGTAGTGGTAGTAGTCGTTTCAGTAGCACAGGAATCACGTAACCTTTTGATCACCTATTCAAGTCTTCATTATGGTATTGCCAGTGGAAAACACCGAAATAGTTTTGGGGGAAACTAAAACTTGACTGAGTGCACGGGAGTATTTGGCAGAAAGCAGCAAAAATCCTTTGATTTTTATAGCTCATTTTAGATTAGAAATTTACAATGGTATAAATTTTGTAGATGCACCACATTTTGATAAACCTGGACATTCGGGACAAACTAAGATCACGTTACACCGGCGAAGATGAAATAGTACAAAAACGAGGTAATAGAGTTATTAATTATTGTTCTTGCAAAAATTATGTGTATAGGTATAGGCTGATGGTGCAAACTAAAATGCCAGAATATGTATAATGTGTATTGGTTGCTGATCTAAAACTTGTATTACAGGATTGCTCTATCTGATTATGAAGAAAGTCTACCTGGATGCGTTTGTGCTGCACGACGAATCAGCGGCCGATCCCATGTATACCAGTCTCAAGGATGACGAAGATGCTTTCTTTGCTGGAGATGTAAGCAGAAATCAATCAAACTCGCATGCGTAGCTCTTGAAGGGATTATGACGTTTGGACAAATCCAATAAAATGGTCGCAATTTAATGATTTTATATCTATTTCAGATTCCAATTTTAAGACAGGATGATCGAAAGGACCTAAATGAGACATGGACAAAATTTTGGAAGTTTCAACCGCTGTGGAAAATTCGAGACTACTTTGGGGAAAAGATTGCCTTCTATTTTGCTTGGCAGGGACTCCTAGTACGGCTCTTGTGGATCCCCGTGATCTTAGGAGTCTGTATCTATATTTATGGATTAGTACTGAGGTGATGCACACTTAGGAAGACGTACATATACTTGTGCAGTTACTGTGACATAATTATTCAGGTCGTGTTTCTGTTTAAACTAACAGTCAATGTTTCTTCAAAGCGATGAACTCATACATTAACCTAGTATCGGGTTCCATCGTTTTCTGCCTATTTTCTGCCCTTGGCCTGTTCTTTGTCCCTTTTCGCTGATAGAGCTTGTTAGGGGGAGAGCTTAACCCCATAGCGAGAAAACTTTAGACCTGAGTTGAGCGATATTTTCGATTTAGATAATCACTGTATCTTGATTCGTTCCGTTCATGCGTAGAATGTTATTGCTTATGATCTCCTGCTTCTGTTTTTATGGTTTTTAAATTTCGATTTTAATTTTCAAACGTATTAATAGCATACTGCTTTCATTAAGATCTGTGAAGGGTTTCTGCTACGACATGTAGAAGCTTTTAATAAGGATTCACTGTTTTAGCGTCAGAGATTATCGAGAGGGAGGCAAAGAGGCGTGTTCTGATCAAATGTTGTCAAACGGTACTGAACAAAGCACTACGCAGAGGTGAACATTTGAAGAAGGCTTTAATAAAACTTTTGTCACTGTCCGCTTGTACCTGTTCCACTGGCAGACCGCATTCAAAACGGAATTCAATCTGTATCATTGTCGTAATAATGAACAAGAAGACCATAAGAAATTTTGATAAAAGTGTTTTGAGTAGCTGGAAACTTTAAAATTATAAGTTTAGAAAACATTTAAAATGTAAATCACACATATGCGTTGCCAATGTTTCACCTATTTCCACATTCACACACATGCTTCACTAAATTATTTATTTCAGGTTAAAATGTGTGTCAGAAAGAGCTTTGGAAATCGTTCATGAAGCATCGGATAATCAGATCACACCTTACTTCTCTGTTATAATTGTTTTCTGGGGTGAGTATCCAAGTCAGCTATAGTTAGGGTATTTTGTTAGTTTATCAACCAAGTTTATATCAAGTCAAGTGTGCAAAATATGAAATATTGCCTTCTCTTTCGTTCGTAATTTGGTTGCTTATACAAAATTTCTAGATAACCAAAATTAACTCCAAAAAAAATTCAAAATCGGCCCGCATCGGCCTGAGCATGCCGTGTGGCCAGCAAAATTCGGCCCTTTTCCCCGCCCCGTCGTCACCCGTGGCCTGAGTTAACTTACACTTATAGCCCCACGTACAGCTCTAGATTACCATGTGCCAACGGACATGTAAAACATTAAAACCGGTTTCCGATACCCGCAATAATCTCAATGGTCTCGGAAGATTTTATTAGTACAGCTCTGAAGTGACTGTAAGCAAAATGCGTGATGATTGCACTGCATTTCGCAATCTTGTCTTACTCATCACTCATCAGAGATTATTAGATCAGATTTGATTAAATTCGCTTTACCAAGATTTTGTAACAGGAAGAGTATGACACTGAGTTCTTCCTAATAGAATAAGCTGGCAATATATATGCTCGAAACATTAAGGCCGAAATCTCGGGGGGCTTCTCAGCGTGTAAACATGCTACGCTGACACTTTTCAAAAACATTCGTTGTTGACAAATTAAATACAATAACTTGAGCTAGGAAAATCGTACAGTGATAATTTTTATATCACTATGTTGCGTAAAATGAGATCTTTTCAACGATATAAAAATTATGTAGCTCTCGGTTCTGGCTATCTCTTGCAAATCTGGCAACGACGTAACGCATTTTCAAGAAATGATGAAATTCCTAAAATTTTCGTGGACAGGATGTCTTATTGCCGGATTGGTAAGAAATTGCCTGAACCAAACTATTTTTCAATCGTTAAAAAGATCTCATTCTACGCAACATAATGGTATAAAAAATTATCGCTGTACGACCTTCCCAGCTCAAGTTACGGCAGAGATGGACGCGGGCCGCGGGAGCCCGCGGGATCCCGCGGGATCCCGCGGGACGGGACGGGATGGGACGACAACCTTCGTCCCGCGAGATCCCGCGGGACACAAATTTCTTATATTTACTTCAAAATTAGAGAATTTCTAAACAGTTTTCAAAACATTACAGTCACACTTCAAATTTATGTTATAAAATTTAGTTTTAAGGTAATATAAGTTTCATTTGCTGTGCTAGTTTGCGTATCTTTTCTGATTGAAAATTTATTGTTTAATTTTGAGTATATACGCAGGTAATGTAATTGATTTCAAAGTTGTATAAAGTGTCGATTATGTACAACCAGTCAAGGTTTTGATTTTTAACTTAAAGACTGGACAAAGCTATAGACTTATGAAACATGCCTTTATCTGCATTGCTTAATTTAATCAGTTATAATTTGCAAACCAGCTAGTTCTAACAGTTCTATGCAATGCAATAATCCTGGAACCGATGAGAACAAAACAAACACTATTCGGCTGGAGACCATATTGACCGAATCTCAAGCTGCGAAAATTATGATGAAGAGCAAGTTAAATTTTAAAACATGCAAATCATGGATCAGCATCACATTGAAATTAGACCTAATGGTTTTAGTTTTAAACCAACAATTTCTGAAAAATAATCTGTGGGAAATTAAGAAAACCGGATCAAGGCCGGATCCAAGCACTTGACCCGGTGACTCAGTGACCCGATCCGAAAAGTGGCCCATATTGACACGGTGACCCGGTTCCATCGCTTTTGTATGTATGGAAATTTCTGATCCCGCTAAATTTGATTTTATTTGGCCAATTTTGCCAATATTTTGAAATAAACAATTGTTGTTGTTTGTTTGCAGATGATAGCATTTCACATTTTACACAGAGCAGCGTATTTGAATAATAAATTAAGTACTGTCTTTGCATCTTAGCAAAGAAAAATAAACAGCGTAAATTTTACATAACAAACTTATTTTAAATTTTCATATTAAATTAGTATTAATTACCATTAATTTTAGCTAATGAGACAATTAAGAAATTATGCGGGATTTTGCGGGACGGGCATTATCAAATTTTCGGGACTGCGGGATCCCGCGGGACGGAACAAACAAATTGAGTGCGGTACGGGACGGAACGGGACGAAAAATTTCGTCCCGCGTCCATCTCTGAGTTACGGTATTTAATTTGGCGAAAACGCCCGTTTTTGAAAAATGTCAGATTTGCATGTTTACACTCTGAGAAGCCCCCCCCCCCCTCCGACACTAGGAAGGGTCTAGTTTTTCACTCTTCCTTTTATAGACTCTTGCCTTTACTAAATCCATTAATCATTTGCCAGATTCATTAAAGCTAATTGCTCAAGCAACACGATTTTGGTTTTTGTTAACAGCAAAATGTTCAAGTTATACATACAATGGTGGTTGACTATGCACTTTAGGTGCCATATTTTTGGAATTATGGAAACGAAAGCAACATACATTAGCCTACATGTGGGATGTGAACAATTTTGAAGATGCAGAACCAGATAGACCAGAATTCTTTGGCACAGATACGAAACCAGTAACTTACACTATAAAAGTCTTATTTGCTGTTCGGCTATTTTTAATCAGTATGTAAGTATGTAGTATTAACGAAGTTAAATAACGTGATTAGTTTTCACCGTATCCTTTTGTTTTATAATATTGTTTTTAGGATCCCGTTACTGGAACATTAATGATGTTTTATCCATCATCTCGAAGAATACTCAAATTTATTGTGGCCGCCATAATAGTTTCTTTAATGGTACTATTTCTGCCACTTTTGTTGTATATACTTATTGTATCGAGTTCGATAATTTTTCAGTTCAGCGTGATTGATTCTTGTATACTGCGCTTCGTTGCCTCCCTTTTATTGGTTTGACGACACATCTCCTTACAACAGTACATAATGTTTGGGCCTTAACGCATTATTAATTCGTTGTCACTTCAGTTTGGATATTGTTTGGAACTCCTTGTGGCTTGTTGGTGCGGCTGTAACCTCGGTAGCTCAGTTAGCAGAGGGTTCAGCGGTATCGTAAATGGGTCAAATTTCACCCGAGGCCCTAATTTTTCGGGTCTTAGGTGCTAAACTGCTACAGTGAAAATTTCAATTATTTCCTTGCTTAATACGCAAATTTTTAACTTTTCACAAGTAACACTTAATGTGACCGTCGTCGCTGATATTGTATTAAGCTAGTTTTATCTACAAATTTATCGTTATATAGCTATACTAATGTATCAGTCTACTTTGTTGTAAAATTGGTTCTGTTATTTCAGGTTGGATTAGTCTTCCTTAGCGTGATCAGCGTTGTTCTGTTCAAAATAGTGGTCAAGGTGAAACTGAATTGCACAGCTGAACCTGAAGAATATCGTGGAAGCGTTGCCTTATGCTGGTTTGCGGGAACTCTAGTGCCTGCACTAATGAACGCAACGTCCATGTTACTGTTAGGACAAGTAAGACAGCCTCTGATACTTAACAACACCAAGAGGCTTTGAATACACTTTCGTTAGACATTTTGCTAACACGATGTCATAGCAGTAATACACGTGTAAGTTGTAGCACTGCCAGCAGTGCTCTCAGAGATTTGTACGCACACTAGCAGGCGAAGCTCCGAGTGTAGGGCACGAGTGCGCGAAGGGCCCTTCACGAGGGCTTCGCCTGCAAGTGAGCTCACAAAATTCTGTGAGCGCAGCGAGCAGTGCTGCAACTGGCTTGTAATATGGCTCAAAAAACTAGAAGACATTTCGTCTTCTATATGTCATGTCAGTAGTATAGGGCGGGCTTTTCGAGCCGCGCTCCCGGGAGTCAATGACCTTTTGACCTTTCCCGGCCTACCCTTGAGTTTTGTATGTATCCTCAGTTGACCCTTGTCTTTTGCCTTTACTGACCTTTCACAATTGACCTTTTGACCTTTCACAATTACGTCATCAATTTACGCAACTTCTATGTCTAATTAACTTTCCTTGCCGTCCCTCTGAGTTCTTCCCCCGGGGCTTGGGACCCGGCGTCGGCCCATTACCGGACTCCTACCTAATCTAACATATCTAACCTAACCTACCTACCTAATCTATATACAGTTCCTAGTCTAATCTAATCTACATACCTACCTAATCTATGTACAGTACCTAACCTAGTCCGGCGCATGCAATGTTTTTGTATTTTTGTATTTTTATGACTTAGTTTTGATCTATATTTTGTTCATTTGTTTGTTCATTTTTTGTTCAAATCATGTTCATTTTATTCAAACTCCACTAAATTGCCGACCATTTTACTTGATTTTTGATGAATTTGTACTAACTAATCTTCTGACATACCAGTGTGGTACTTGTGGTCAGACGTTCACCAGGGCGTTCAACCTGCAACGTCATGTTCAAAATCTTCACAGTGCCCAACCAGAGTATGTTGAGTCCGAATCAGAGTATGATGAGTCTGAATCAGAGACGAGTACCGAATGTTCAGACAGTAGCGACTCGAGTTGTGGAGAGATCTATGAGCCAACTGACATTGGTAAATTTTGGGATGAGCTTGTCAGACAGTCTGAAGAAAAATTCGAAGGTAGAATAAATAGGTTAGCAAACGAATACGTTGCAGACGGCCATGATAATGCTGAGGCTGAAATTGAGGCTTACAATGAAGTCCGACCTAGGATCCGAGCTGAACTCAATAGAAAAATTTACTTTCACATCCAACGTTGTAAGGGGTTCCTCGATGATCCAATAATTGATGAAATTCTAACGAAACAAATAGAGTATGAGGCAAAGTATTCTGATGAAGAAGCCCTCAGACGTGCCATAGAAAAGAACTCTAATTTGAGCACGGTGGTACTACCTGAAAAGACGGTGGACCAATTTTATGAACAGGAAGAGGAAGAATAAGTGGAAAATTACTAGTTAATGGGGAGTAGGCTCAGTGTATGCTCGGTGTTGGCCCGGAGTAGGTTTGGAGTGACTCAGAGTACAAAGATACGACTGTCGGTAAGTTAAGGCCCGGCATGGAAAGTTAAGACAAAATTCTGTAAAATATTAAAAAGTATGCTCGGAGTAATGGGTATGTCAGTTTTAACTCCACAGCAAGTGCAGAGGGTTTCCGGAAAGTTGAAGAAAAACGACTCAAAAGTTGTCACCAAATGTCTCGAAAGTTGTAAAATTGAAAATCAAAATTGTCTCGAAACATTTCAAAACTTTCTAGAAATATTTGAAAATTGTCTCAAAACATGTGGACAAATTTCAGACTTTCGAGAAAATGTTAGAACTTTCTAGAAACATTGTAAACTTTCTAGAAACATTTCAAACTTTCCAGAAACATTTCAAACTTTCTAGAAATACGCACAAATATTTCGAGGCGTTGCAAGGTTTCGAGACACAGCAAAAATATTCGAGACTTATGCATAATTCGAGTCTTTTGAGCCCAAACTTTTGAGACTTTCGAGTTCGTACTCATAAGTTTGAAGACACTAATTATTATTTAGTTATTACTATTCCATGTGAACGAAAGATTGAGGACAAATCAATCCGTAGCATAAATGTTTAAAAAGATTAAGTTAGCAACTGTTACATCTATTCTAACTAAAGCTCCTAACGCATTTTCTGTGTAAATTGCATCTATAAATGTTTGAATTTTGAATAAAGTCAGTATCAATAAACAAAGAAGCGTGTATGCTTCGTGCTACGTTATTCAAAGGCAAAACAGTGGAGCATTAATGCATGATGTAAATACCATTAACGTTAGTTACGATAAATTCATCGTGAACTGCTAGTACATATGCCTTTTGTATTTGAACATTTAAGAAAAATGGTAATCTTGCATAATTTCAAATTGCCATTTGTGTATTTTTTGCGAAAAACCTTTTTTAGAAGAACCAAAAAATTGGATATTTTGGTTCTGCTGCAGTTATAAATGTTGTTAATGTCGGGGTTTTACTTTACTACTAATCTTGATCCTGCCTGGCATGTTAATGTTGAATGAGAACAATATAAATGTTTACGATTATGCACCTAGTAAGTTCTATATATTTATTGAAGTGAAATTCACGAGTTCGAAAAGATTTGATATGGATGCAGGTGGACAAAAACTTTACAAATACATTGAGTAACATTGACACATGACCTTGCACCCTGACATTCCATGACAAAGTGGTAAGCACCAGGGGGTCTGGGTTCGGAGCCCCGAGAACCTGAAGAAATTTTTGAAAAAGATAAATTGGTACTGGAAACATTTTAAGTTTTTACTCTTACAAAAGTGAAATTTCTCCCGAAATAATGATGCGTCTAGCTTGCGTCCCGTTAAAATTTCGTTGCGTCCAGATAAGAAGCTTTGCGTCCAGACGCACATCGGGACGCAAAAAACCCTGGACTTCGAACAGTAGCCTTCGACAAGATTGATTCATCCAAGCAGTTTGGTTGACAATCACATAAATTGCAGCCTTAATCTCATGGGACTGCTTGTAAATTGGCCAAACTGTCCTATGTATACTTAAGTGGGGGGGGCTACGAATTTCACTGAAAGTTCAATGTTGGAAAGGCTAGCTAGTCTTTTGCCACATAATAGTATTAGGTTTAGTGTAAAATAGTTTAAAGTTTGAAAGAATTCCATGCAGCGTAGCGTCCTATGGAGCCATCAGAAGTTGGTGTTGTCGGTCCAAAGCTCGACACGGCACGTACACAAACTTCGTCTCGCCTTGCTCGCTATGCGCAAGGTACGGTACCCAAATTTTCCAGAAATAGTTCTAACATATAGTGCTTTGATAGCGTGTAAACTAATCTCTAGACCATTGTATTATTTTCTGTGCGATACAATAAAAGTGCGAAAAATTGGGTGTTGTAGGTCTATACGGGTTAAATAACGTCTAATGAGCTGTGGTTTATCAAAGGAGCCCAACTTTGCTCCGATTAATACTCCAAGTATCTGTCTTAACTTATGAAAAAATGACGTGATTTCGTTAGTCCTGCGTTCGCAGTGCTAGATTACATTATCGATATTGTCTATGTTATTTGGTGCCATTTCGAAGGTGTGAACCAATTACTCCAAATTACTGTAGCAGAATCGGCTGAAACTTTGCGCATTACAGGCCAGTGAGTGTACCAAGATATGCAGGAAGCTAGGTAACTAAACCCCTCACTCCAGTGTTTAGAAATCCTAGATTGATTTATCGAAGTATGGATGGCTAGCGCTCCAAAAAGCTCTAACACAGCTGTAAGCGCATACTGAACGAAGGAGGTGTCATATCGGTAAACGGATTTCATATTCGGATTAAGCTGGTCAAATAACCCCTATAAGCATCTTTTCGGCAAAATCGGAGTCAAAAATTTTTTGACCCCATTTTTATTGCGCTTAGCTAGCTTTTCAGGCCTAAAAATAAGGGTTATTCCTTAACAAAAAGTTTGCTAGCACACTAACCAAAAAGCCAAAGTCCTCGAACCTTACAGATAGTTTGCCCCTATTAGAGACGAATATCTGCTAAAAAGCTGGAGTAGGCTAGGGGCTGTCAATTTTATTAGATCGAAAACGGCGCACGGTCATATCGCAACTTTTCGCCAAATTTCAAATTTTGAGCTGTTATAGCTGAAGAAGGAAGCAACGCTCGAAAGCCGGGATACTTTTATTATTTAGCTATTATTTAGATATTATTTATTAATACTAGTAACAATTAATATTTATGGCTGAAAGTCTCAGAATTGGTCAAACCGTTAATCCACCAGAGCGGAAAAAACCTTTTTGAAAAATCCCATTTTTCGCACCAAAATTTGTACTTTAGCGTCCTGCCAAAAACAGTGTAGGTGAGATATATTAATGCCCACCTTAAACTTTTTTACTTTGAATGTTGGCTAACGTTGGGGCAAAAGTAGCTCTCTCCGACGATGTTGTGCCAACCCGTTCGTAGCCCCCCCCCCCCTTAACCAACCTAAGCCCCAACTATTTGTAACGAAAATGGAAAATTAACGAGTTGAAAATGATGTTTTGAAGGCTCTACGAAAAACCTCCAACTATTCATGAAATTCCCTTTCTAGCGAGACCAAGA
>JASAND010004170.1:12500-25094 GCA_030248195.1 Trissonchulus latispiculum | reverse complement strand
CCCTCTCGGGAATGACCTTGGACCTTCCTCTTTCTATAATTCTGGCTTCGTGCCTGAGGACAACATATCAACTTATTATACGGATATACTTTATACCCCTCGTGCTTGCCAATATTATGTGGGACTGTCATATACTAAAGTCTGACCAAAAAATATAGGGAGCGAAATTGTTTTGTTTATACTGAGCATAAACTTTCTTTTGGTTGAAAAAATTTTTAAAAAATTAAAATTCATCAAAAGAAGCCGATTTTTTTAGGTTTTGAAGGATCAGTAGAAGACAGGAACTAGCCGTTCGGTAGAAAATGAGCCCATGTCTCACACATTTTGAATCCCGAATATCAGCTGATTTCGTCAAACATTGCGATAGTTATTCGAGTCGCGAGTAATAGCCAGTCAAAGTTGGAAAAGCGGCAAAGATCAAAGGATTTTGAAAATCGAAAAAATTGAATTCACTCAATGCAAAAAATTTTTAATTGGATTTTCAGGACCGCTTACGTGTGGGCTTTCCTGTGATATATGTGGTTTTTCAAAATTTGAAATTCGATTTTTTCGAAAAATACCACTTTTTGACTAAAAAATCCGACAATGCGAATCCAGCAAAAGTGGGTAAAAATAACATTATCATAAAGTTTAATCTGAGTTGAATCCAACGATATAAAGTTTTCGTGGCTACGACTTATATTGCATCCGCAACTAATTTTTAAACAATTTCGCGTTTTAGCCTGTTTTTGGCTAGTTTACACTATTTTCGGCAAATCAATGCACAATTTTTTAGCAAAACTTGTGAGAAATCACCTGAAATAGGAAATTGTTTAAAAATTCGTTGCTGGGGCAATTTAAGCCGTAGCCACAAAAACGTTATATCGTTGGATTCAGCTCAGATTAAACTTTATGATAATGTTATTTTTACCCACTTTTGCTGGATTCGCATTGTCGAAATTTTGGGTCAAAAAGTGGTATTTTTCGAAAAAAATCGATTTTCAAATTTTGAAAAACCACATATATCACATGAAAGCCCACACGTAAGCGGTCCTGAAAATCCAATTAAAAATTTTTTGCATTGAGTGAGTCGCGAGTAATAGCCAGTCAAAGTTGGAAAAGCGGCAAAGATCAAAGGATTTTGAAAATCGAAAAAATTGAATAACTATCGCAATGTTTGACGAAATCAGCTGATATTCGGGATTCAAAATGTGTGAGACATGGGCTAATTATCTCCAAACGGCTAATTCCTGTCTTCTACTGATCTTTCAAAACCTAAAAAATCGGCTTCTTTTGATGAATTTTAATTTTTTAAAAAAATTTTTCAACCAAAAGAAAGTTTATGCCATGACGGTTCAGAAAATATATACATTGCTGCAGCCAAAATGTACCGGTAATTCAGTATAAACAAAACAATTTCGCTCCCTACATTTTTTGGTCAGACTTTAGATATGGACGTGTTTGATGTGCGATTGGACGTGACTCTTTACCAATATGGCGTTCGAAACTCAGGCACTGGTAGAGTTCTACATTTCAAGAATTGCAGAGCTATAGATTTTTAACCCAATAAAGTGTCGAAGCAACTTGAAACCGTAAATGGTACATAAAATTATTATCGATTGTTAATTAATTACGTACAGTTTATTAAGTTTATTAATTAGCAGGTTTTCCCCATTTCCCCACCTATTGGATCCGTAGGAAGTCCAGAGGTACAAACGGCGAAAATGAATCGTGGTATTCCCTATTCAGACAATTTATTACAGTTAGTTAATTGGTTCTGATACATAAGTCAGAAAGCGAGTCAACTTACTATTACGGGTAAAAGTAAAGGTGGATTTCCAAAAATAAGCAGTCCGGCAGTAAACAACAGTAAGACTACCAGTGTTCGTCCGTGCATAAGGCAAGGTAGCACTGCAGAACTTACAACAGCTAACGTCTAGTAGCGGTGTTGAGTCGAACTGTGATGAAACGACCCATTTCCTAGCCACAACATGGCCATTTGAGAAAGTGTATACCAGTTGGCCCGTACGCCAGGAAACAAAGACGTTACTCTACAATGTAGAAAACACGTATGTACTACTTTGGACGGAATGAATTTCGTGGCTTTCTGATCTTACTAAATAGCTGGAAAGAACTAAAAACTCTTCTGTGAGAAAAGGGTCGAAGTGTTTTTGGCATGGTGCAAAATTATTTTTAGTCACGAGCTGCAAATTGTCCCAGAAGCTTGCAGAATCTTAGGCGATACTCACAGCTCATACTTAAGAGCTAACACAAAGGATGCTTGCATACCTTACAAATTATCAATAAATAGTTATATAATGATGGGTATATAAATGCGTATATACATTTGCGAGGCCATGTAGTTTAGCGATTTCTATTCCCTGTTCAAACTTCGCCGGGTGGTGCACCCTGTAGACCTTGAACTTCCACATACAGACAGAACACGAGTGGGGGTTTCCCAAACATGTTGATCTCTTAAAGTCTCGGTGAATGGCAGGAAAAAAACAAATTTCCTGCTACTGGAATGGGCCACTCTACGTTCTTTCTAACCCCGGCTACTTCTGAAACCAGATTCTGGTAGCCATCAAGCTGTTGCCGGTAGCCGTTCATCTGACTATTGTCGGCTATCTTTGCTGGGTAGTACGGATATCCTCTAAATTTTGCCCATACTACATCACCCACTACTAGTTCAGGCCCTGCTGGTTCAGCAGGGCCAGAATCCTGCACGGGTAGTTTATCAGCGTCGTCAGCGTCAGTTGTCTCATTTGGTGGTTCGTATTCCCAACTGTAGCATGGTTTGAGACTATTTAAATGAACCACATCGTGTTTCTTACTGCCACCTTTACACGGGCAGTTTGAGGGGATGGACGTTCAACAATTCTGAACGGTCCGTGCCATAAGTGGGTCAGCGTCGTGCATTTACCCTTCGTTACGGCGGGTACATGTAACAACACCGTACTACCTGCGTCAAAAGTGCATTCTTTCGCATTTTGATAGTAATAATGCTTTTGTTTGCGCCGTGATTCAGCAAGATTGTCTTGAACTCTCTCTACTTTCTTTGCACCGCCCGACCAGTGTATGTCTGTAATGTTTTGGCTGGTCTCGCACGCGGTGCATCATGTCTGCTTCACACGGCAGCACATGATCCCTGTTGTAGACTAAGAAAATCGGTGTTTCCTCTGTGGAGTCGTGTATACTGGTGCGATGAGCTAGTAAAACCGTGGGAATATACTCATCACAGTTCTTTTTGGGTACTAGTATACATTGCGAGACTAGTTATTAAAGTTTGATTCATTCGTTCACAATGTTCCATCCGTTTGAGGGTGATACCCTGTCGTGTTTAGCTTTCTAACGTTTAGGATCGTGCAAAACCCCGTGACCAGATCTGATAAGAAATTTGTTCCTCGGTCGCTAACGAGGGCTCAATGGGCACAATATTTCGTGCACGAATAACTCTGCAATCGTCTCGGCTTGTATAGTTGACACTGCAAAGGCCTCTGGCCATTTCGTGAACAGGCACGTGAAGACGACTATATATTTGTTTCCCTTGTTTCTGTTTCTGGCAGCGAACCTACACAGTCTACACTCAAAATCTCAAAAGCCTCGGATGCTTCTATTGGCTTCAACGGAATTTTAATCCGGGTCTTAGGTCCTTTCTTAGTGGCACAATCTTCACATGACCGACACCAGCATCGTGTGCCGGAATACAGCGTAGTTCAGAAAAACCGTTGGCGTATACGCCCAAACTTCTTAGCTATACCAAAGTGCCCCATTCGATCGTGGTAAATTTCCAATACCTCATTCCTTAGAATTTCCGGTAACACTAACTGAAACCAGGACTTCGAGCGTCGCCTCCCGCTAGTCATGCCTCGCATGCCATAGTAACCCATCTTCTATGCAGTAAGAGGGTGCTTTTGCAACTATTCTGCGGGCCACCTTAGAGTCCTCAGGGAGATCTCGAGATACCCTCGTATTTCCTTTATTTAGTGAATCCGAGTCCTGTAGTGCACTTACTAGTTCTGTTATTGTTGGCAACCTTTCATCTATATTGACGACTTGCCCTGTACAGGTCTGAGCTCTGGGGGCTCTACTAAGGGCATCGGCGTGCTTATTCTGGGTTCCTGGCCGATGCTTTATTTCAAAGTAGTATTCCTGTACTTCTAACGTCCATCTACCTAGGCGAGACGAAGTATCTTTGAGCGAATTTAACCATCATAACGGGGAGTGGTCGGTGTACAGCGGAAAATGTCGGCCATACAGATATGCCCGAAAGTGTTTTAGTGCCCAAACGATAGCTGGCATCCCTCTTTCTATGGTTTTGTACTTGCATTCTGCCTTTAGCGTTCGTGACGCATATGCTATGACAACTTCAAGTCCATCCTCTCTGACTTGCCCTAAGATAGCTCCAATTCCATAACCGAACGCATCCGTAGATAATACGAATTCAAGATTAAAATTTGGAAAAGCAAGTATGGGTTTTGTGAACAGCTTTGCTTTTAATTGTTTGAAGGCATTTTCGCAATACGGGAACAACCGGAATAAGGCCTCTTTCGTAGTTAAACGAGGTAGGGGGCGAGCTATTGTTGCAGAGCCTTCAATAAAAAGGCGGTAGTAGGATGCTAGTCCTCAGAATGCGCGTTCATCTGATAGTTCTGGATAGTTCTCGTTAACCCTAGCTGGAACTGGGTACTCTTTGACACTTAATTTTCACCGGGTCTGGCTTGAAGCCCTCAGCCGAGATTACATGCCCTAAAAAGGGATTTCTTTCCTGCCGAAACAGCACTTCTTCAGTTTCAGCTTCAGCTTCCCATATGCCATATCTCAATCTACTGAAAACACTTGCAAACGCTTCAAGGTGAGACTCAAAATCGGCTGTGTATACGATTACGTCGTCAATATATATACTAAGCAGTTGACATATTGCAACCCGACTAGCAGCAGTTCCATGGTATGCTGGAACGTGCTCGGAGCATTTCTTAGTCCAAACGGCATGCGAGTGTATTCGAACAAACCAAAACGTGTACAAAAAGCTGTCTTTTGTATGTCTTGTGACGATACACGTATTTGGTCATATCCTGAGGCCATATCCAGAGTTGAAAAATACTTGGCTTTACCTAGGTAATCTAACGTTTCGTTGATTATTGGGGAAAGGATAGTAGTCACCCACTGTCGCCGCATTTAGCTTACGAAAGTCCACGCAAATGCGCAACCCTCCAGCCTTCCTTTGACTAGTATTATTGGGCTTGACCAGGGACTAGCACTCATGAGTATGATTCCTTGCTGCTCCATACTCTCAAGCTGGCTTCGGACCTGCTCTTTTTGAGCCTCAGGAATCCTATAAGGATTTGCCGGATCGGCGGTAGGTCCCCTGTATTGATAGTGTGCTCCACGAGTGTGCAGTGACCCAAATCAGATTTCCCTTTGAAAAATATCAGAGTAACTCAGTAATAACCGCTTTAGCTCCAACTGTTCAGTACTCGTGAGGGCAGATGCAGAGAGGTCAAGATCTCGGAGGGACTCAGACAAGTCAGCCGACTCCTCAGGCCAAACTGAACTACCACAGCATTTCTCAGTGGGTACCTCGTCAAGCGGTAAAAGAGTTCCGACAGTGAGTCCTTTATACAATTTTACTGGTTCGGCCGATGGATTTGACACCAGTAATGAGACACCTTTGGGCATATTCCTTACCGTTCCCGCAGCTGCTACAACACTGTATGGTTCGAGCAGTTGCCCTGAAGGTTCCAGCATTGCTGTTCCACCTAGCGGACGGTCGTTAACTGTGGCAGTCAACACAACCTCAGTCCAGTTGTAGTTCCGTTGTTTCAGACAAAGCTACTTGACAGGCAGGTGGAGAAACTTCATCTACGAATTCTCTTTGACCTCTCTCTCGGTCGCTTTGTTCCGATTTCTAATCAAGTCCGTCTTGGTCTCGGTATACGTGTCCTAACTCTACCGTGTAGGGGAGGAGGTTCACACAACCCCCCAGGGCCATTTGTGCGATGGTTCCCAGTATGACATCATAGGGCAAACCTTTCGCCATGCAAGCGTACAGATTAATAATCGTTCCTGAATCCTGATACCTTAAAATCGGCATAACATCCGCCAAGAATTGTAACTGCATCGCCTGTTTAAAGTGGTGACCGTCATAGCATGTGATGCTTGCAGCTCCTTAGCTCTAATTACGGCATCCTCACACGAAGTCGGTCGACTGAACAGCACTAATCGCCTTATACCTTTGCGTAGCCCAGCCCATTCATGAAAATTTCTTTAATTAGCCTATTCCGAGATTCTCCTTTCATGCTATCACCATAGGCCTTCCTGGCTAGCTTCTGTATATCCCTGGCATATGCTTCTACTGTTTCCCCAATTTTCTGTACCAGTCTGTGCAATTCTGAACTAGATGTTGTATCAGCCAATACTTGCGTTAACGCATCCTTGGTCTGATCCCAACTACTCCTTATCCCGGCAGGTAACGCTTCAGTCATCAGCAGCGTACTCTCAGAAAAATGCGGGTAGCAACTTTACCTTACTAGTGTCAGCCAATTCATTAATAACTACTATCTTTTCGAAAGTGCGCAAAAAGTCTCGAAAATTGTCCCCAATTTCTCCCTTATATACGGGGATTTGCATAACATCAATAACGCACTTCGACCGGTCCAGCTCACTGGATCCCTCTGGAGGTGACATCTCAAACTTCAGCTTAGTAGGCGAAAGGCTGGGTAAATTATTAATTTCTTGTGATAAAAAGTGTACGCCTCGAGGCGTCTGCCAACACGCCGAACTTCGTTCTCTTTTTGCAACAATAGGATCTTCCATAAAAGATTACTGAACTAGTTCCGAAAAACTCGAGCTTAATGTTCGCGAACTAGGAGTCTTTGATCCGTCGGGTGAACTTTCCTGAAAGCGTTCACTACTTGAAACTTCCGAAGATTCTTCAACACTGTCACTAGAACGACGGGACTCTGAACTAGAATTTTCTATCCCTCCTTCCGAAATTTTCTATCTTATCCAGTGCGCCAAATGTAACCGGCTAAACTTTCATCGGTTACCAGGAGGGATCTATCACTGTGCCGAGTACGTCATGTCTGTATCAATACGAACCTTACCTTTTCCTAAGCCAGTACAACTAGACTGCGTTACATCGATTTATTAGATCCCGAGTAAATATGACAAATTACTAATTAGCACACCGCAACTGTTCGATCTTCGTGTGTGCCAGTGTAAGTGTGTTCAAGCGTACCAACTGCTCCAACTGCTCGGGGCGGACGGCGGGCTGGGCCAAGAATAGATTAAAGTCTTTCTTCTGGTTAGAAGACAAGACAACAAACCAACTTACTAGGCGCCAAGGCAGACAGCTAGATTTTAAAAACTGAGTTAAAATTAAAACAATTTCTTAATTTTGTAAACTAATATTTTTCACGCCTAGAGTTTATCTTTATGCACCCCCTTTGCACATATTGTGATAATGTATGACCTACCTACCGAACGGCTAGCTCCTGTCTTCTACTGATCCTTCAAAACCTAAAAAATCGGCTTCTTTTGATGAATTTTAATTTTTTAAAAATTTTTTCAACCAAAAGAAAGTTTATGCCATGTCAGTTCAGAAAATATATACATTGCTGCAGCCAAAATGTACCGGTAATTCAGTATAAACAAAACAATTTCGCTCCCTACATTTTTTGGTCAGACTTTAGTATATGACAGTCCCACATAATATTGGCAAGCACGAGGGGTATAAAGTATATCCGTATAATAAGTTGATATGTTGTCCTCAGGCACGAAGCCAGAATTATAGAAAGAGGAAGGTCCAAGGTCATTCCCGAGAGGGGTGTAAGGGTTGTAAGTGCCCAAATGCTGTCAAATGTTTGCTCTTCTCCCTCCGAAATGAATTCTAGTTGTCTAAGTCTTTCAAGAAAGCAAGATTGAAGATTGCTTGAAGATTGCAAAACTAATAATCTTAGTTATCTCGTGTCATTCAAAAAGGGTGGGTCTAGACCCCTTGAAGCCTCCTCCTGGGTGCGGCCTTTACTGTTCTAACGTAATTTGTAATCCAAGTGAGGGATAATGGGGCTATGCATCTTCAGGATCAGTGAAAAGCGTGAAATCTGAG
Organism: Trissonchulus latispiculum; assembly: GCA_030248195.1. Classification (NCBI taxonomy): domain Eukaryota; kingdom Metazoa; phylum Nematoda; class Enoplea; order Enoplida; family Ironidae; genus Trissonchulus; species Trissonchulus latispiculum. The sequence continues at coordinate 17,005 of JASAND010004170.1, read as the reverse complement.
CCACGTTAATTCCACACTAGGGATTAATCGCTTGACAGGATTTGACGCCATTGCGTAAATTTCATGGGTAACAACTATATAAATGAACGAACTGGTTGTCTAAGTTTTCATATTATTTCAGGTCCGGCGGACGATGTCGGAGACAGACAGCCCGCAACATCAATCTGCAGACCGATCCTCCAATTCCTGGTTCTCAGCTGCATTCAGTTAGGCAGCTTCCAGGCCCACATCCAGTTTGTTCCCAGCACCACGCTAAGGGCTACGTGGACGAATTCCTGTCCGTCATACACTGGTCTTCGACCCTGATCAGTGCGATGGCTCCCCAGCTATCCCACTGTCCCTCTCTGACGACTCCAGGTCACGGAAGTCGTGCGGCGGAATCCCACCCAGCTACAGGTACTACGAATAGAAACGGACCCGCATGGGAATCCCCTCCTCCAGGAGCTTCGCGGACTACTAATCGGCCAGCGCCCATACCCACCCCCTTCCTGCGTGGTCCCGAACTGTACTGGACAGGGAAGCGCCGGCGGTGGACAGTACCACCGCCACTGGAGACGCTGCCCCATCTTGAAGAAACGAGTGACCGACGCGGGATACGATTTTATCGTCCACGCCTCCATTGGGAGACCAGAACACACACGTGAACACTCCATATACGTTTGACTTTCGCTTGCAGCCAATAAGACATATACGCTTATGAATTTTTGCACGCATAAAATATAAACATCTTATAAAGTCATCCAGCACAGGCCCACACAGAAGCTGACAGCTGGCAGCATGTCAGAATCGTCAAAAGCAACAAGCCGTTCATAAGCGCGCGCGCACGCACACACACACACACACACACACACACACACACACACACACACACACACACACACACACACACAAACACACACACACACACACACACACACACACACACACACACACACACACACGCGCGCGCGCGCGCGCGCGCGCGCACGCACGCACGCACACACATATATATATATATGCGATCACTTATATATATACACGCATATACCTTAAAGCAAGCAAGAGTACATAATGATAAGAGTATGACAAGCGTGTTTCATTCTATGCAGTGAAGGCCAAAACTATGCTATGCGAGCTATCGGCTGACCCCCCCCCCCCAAGAATTGACCCCCTCTCACACCGCCCCTATATGGGTACGTGGTCCACACGGGGGTCGCTCACTGCTACATCTCACGCGAACTCTCAACTTTGAGGTAAAATTACTCGACGACCGTAAGACTTACGACTTTAATTTTAAAAACTCGTTAAAATATACTATTTGGACAATAAAATATGTGAATATTTAAAGAGATCGGAGAAAGTAGAAAGACTGGCCCAAAAATGGATATGGAAAGTGAATGTATCAAGGTGGTAGTATCCTTTTGTGCAGTGCTTTTGTGGAGATTTTTTAAAACGCTATAACTTTCGCAATTTTGTGAGTTGGAAAGAGCTTTATACATCGTTTTAAAGCATATAATCAGGACATTCACGTGAGCTTACGAACCTTGCAAAATTTTCTGACAACTGCTAAATATAGACCAAAAATTTTCGAACATTGATTTTTCAAAAATGCGGAAGCAGACAAAATTTCTTTTTGCGCTATCATACAGAGGACATATGGGCCGAGGGCCGATTTTTTGGGTTTCGCTCAGTGTCACTTCACGTTTGAGGAAATTTGGAAAATGCACGGAGACACTAAATTTTTAAACTTTGCACTAAATTTTCTCGATACTGGGAACATTTTAGCCAAAACCAAGAAAAACGTCCCTTCGCAATAGTACGAATTTCCATCTCTCCGGAATCTGTCGAGTAGGTTTTGAGAAGTGGATGTTTAAAACAAAATAACCGCAGTTTTGCCAAAATGGTTTTCCTGCCTAATCTCTAGCTGAAAGCAATAAAGTCCGGCTAGGAATTCACAAAATGTGCATTTGGACGCTCTATCGATTGAGTAGAAATGGACGAAAATTGTTCGTAAGTTTTGGCAGTAATTTTGAAAGAACTGATTTCCTCGAAAATGGCCATTTTTTGACCCTCAAAATAGCGTTTTGGTTATACTGGCTTAACCTCTGGAGATAGCTCAAAGTTTGTAAAAGCAGAAATGCTCATTTTGGTGCCCTCTTTCCTGCTATAGTATCCAATCCGGCGTCTGGTCTACTTACTTCAAGGCTAAGGCCAAAAACCAAAACCTTCTTATCTTTTGGACTAAAAATGCGGGACTGGTCCCAGAATGTTAAAGAGCACGGAAATAGGTTATTTCGCAAATTTTAGCTATTTACGTAAAGGATTAAAGCCGTATGAGTCAAAAATATCAGAAAGAAAACCAGCACCTTAAGCTGTGTTTGTCTTACCAAAGGGGAAGCATGAGCATCAGAAAGAAATAAAAGAAAGAAATAATAGGGGGTGTATTAGAAATGGGGCATAAGTGTGGATACACACGTCCCGATTGCAAAGAACGGGACAGAAAAACACAGACGCACCTGTGATGTTGCGACAGCAAAAAGGTCAAGAATTAAAAACTCCCCTAGACAGCCAGACAGGGCCTCGCGTAAGCTCAATAAGAGGCGGGTCAAAATTGTCATTAGGGCAGTCGTGTTCTTGGACGTGCCGGAGTAAACACCTCATTACAGCTTACACTGAGCCACTGTCTAACTGTCTGCCTTGGCGCCTAGTAAGTTGACACTTGAAGCCAAAAATTTGGACTTTGTGCAAAATTTGTGCAAAATTTACCCTAAAAATACCCAATATTTGGCCGTTTTTCGTTCCTTAACCCATTTGTTCTTCAACATAAGGCGTTTTTGCGTTTTAGGCCTTTTTGCTCCATTTTGAAGTGATTTTAATTGAAGATTTTAGAAAAATTTTTTCAAAAAATGACCATTTTTCGGCCAAACGTAGCTAACTTTTTGGGTCCAACATTTCGGCATCTTCATACTATGCTCGGATAGGTAGTTTCTAAGTTCAGATAATGTATATTTCAATCCATGACTATTCCACTGCATAAAGATTAAGGTGGTGATTCCCATTGGTCACATAAAGTTTGCACCATTATTACTCATTCATTACTTGGAGTTAAGAAGTCATTTTTATATCAAAATGTAGCTTGACATTTGCTCTTTTTAACGCATGCCACGAAACTACTAATGTTGCTTTTCTAAAATATTTTTAACACATTTTAGAAGAAGTATAATTTTCCAGAATTTTTGCAGACAGAGAAATTTTTTCGCGAGACATCGGTTATATCATTCGATACCTCCATCAAATAGCTGGGGACGATTTTTTATTTATTGTGAAATCGCTCTTTGTTCTGGAGAAATAAGCTGAAATGTGTGCTTAACCTGTATTTTGCCTACTTTTTCCAAATTTGTCAGGCGATTACTTTAGCTAGAAAGCAGCAATCGAAGCAACTAAAAAATAGTCCCTGGGTATATTTGTGCAGAACACATTTGTTCAGTACCAACCCTCCAGCTTGCATGGTGAATGCTCCACAATCTCTGGAAGATATTGTTTTTGCAAAAACTACATTTTATAATAGCAGCCTACAGTATAGCAGTTGAAAAAGTATCATGCGTCGGATAATTTGTCCCTGTGAGACCTTCAGATCGACGCCCTTAGTTTGATTTTGCGGCTTGTGTAGTTCAAGAACTGTTGGATTATTTAATTTCTGCAAAGATGACAAGTTTTCGACGCCAAAACAAGAAAATCGGCTATATCTCAAGGTATAGAAAAGCTAGAAACTTACATTAAAAAGCAAGAATATGAAGCTCAATGGGATCTTTCGAATGAATATAGTTATAACTGAGTAGCTGTATATATAAATTTTTCAAAAAAGTCCAAATTTTTGGCTTAGCGTATTAATTATCGGGAGAAATACACGTTTATAACGGTTTTATGGACTTCTAGACTGAATATTGACCTTATTCTGGACTCAGAAACATGTTGGCAATGAAGTTTTCGAGTTTCATTACAAACACTGTCTAATGTTAAAATTACTTTATGATTTCATGTTTTTCGGCATCAATGGCTGAAAATGCGATTTTTGGCATAAAAATAGAAAATTCATTTTGGGGGAGGTTTGGGGGGGTCTAAAAAGGCTGGGTGGCATTTGACAAATTTTCGCGACCCCCCCCCCCCATAGGTGTGGCTGGCGAAAAAAGTGGGGGTGGGGGCTCCGAAAAAAGTAGGGAGGGGGTTTGGCGAAAAAATGGGGAGGGGGGGTCGCGAAAAGTCGATTTGGGGGGAGGGGTAAGAAAAATTTTCTAGGGGGGGGGTCGGCGAAAAATTTCGAAAAAGTCGGTTTTTCGTTAAAAAAATGAAAAATTTTCTCAATTTACAGCTATTTTTAACGATTTTTAGCTTAATTAAGCGAATTCTAGCAATTTTTCGCTAATTTTTGGAATTTTTTGGAAAAATTTCGATCTAAATTTTCAAAGATTTAGGTAGGGGTTTGAAAATTTTTTGGGGGGAGGGGTCTGAAAAAATCGATTTGGGGG